>PVKA01032721.1:0-25039 GCA_004027165.1 Ctenomys sociabilis
TACAAAACAACTGGGTAATCTTCCAAAGAATGTATCCCAGACAAATCCCAAGCTGCTCCAGGACTAAGCAGTCCACTGGCCAGGTGTGCTGCTGTTTTCAGTGCTCCAAGAGGCCCTAGAGGATCCAGAGGCATGGAGAACCAGCCCAGGACAGCTGAAGACAGAGTCAGAGGGACTCTGCATGCTCACCCTTAGTCCTGTGCAGTCCCATCAGCTGCCCTGTCCAACATTCCTCCTCGCTAGTGACCGACTGGGGTTGGAATGGGAAATTAATCCCAGTTTGAACGACATGTGGCCTCAGCTGGCAAGGCTTCTGGGAGGGGTTTCTTACTACGAAGAGACACAAAGACAAGCTCATGCCTCCTTGACATAGCTGCGAACACACTGCTGAAACAGTACAGACAACTGGGCATCAGACAAGTCGGTCCGGCACAGCAGACACAGTAGGGGCAAAAGAAAAGCTCCAGGCTGCTCAGCACAAAGTAACTGAGATGAGCAACCACAGCAACCCACCCTTGCTCTGGACTCCTGCGTGAAGTCATCACAGTTTCCTTTTACTATCCTGGACAGTTTCGCTTTTGAGCTATTTGTAGCAGAAATCATTTTAATACCAAATATAATGTTAGAAAGTGTGATGCTGGAGCTGGGTGTGGTGGCATACTCCTGTAATCCCAGCACTCCAGAGGCTGAGACAGGAAGACTGCTGCAAGTTCAAGGCCAGCGTGGGCTACATACATAGTGAGTTCAAGGTCAGCCTGGACTACACAGCTGGGCCGTATCTTAAAAAAAAAAAAAAAAAAAAGCAGCAAAGCATGGATGTTGTAATAGGCCTAAACTGTGGAACTGGCCTAATAGAGGTGACAATTCCTTGTCTCTACATAAACTCACAGATTGTTACTTCCTTGTTTCTTCAGTCTGGGGACTGACCTCCTGGTATGGAGACCAGAGATTCAGCTCCTTTACTCCCCTCTCCCACCAGGTTCACATCTGCACCTCTAATATACAATGTTAAGATTACAGAAACACCGCCATGCAGAGCTACACAGGCCTCTTCTGCACAACTTGCTTTCCAAAGAATAGGCAGTGTACATCCAGAAAGACACCCTACAGCTATCCACTTTGCCCGCTAGGTGCCCCTGACATATGTTGCAAACCTATAGGACAAACTAAATTGTTAAGATAGCTGAGTGCTGAGCTTGCCACTGACATTTGGACTGCTTCTTAGCTGACACAGGAACATAGTTTTTGAGAAGGGCCAGGTACTTTCCAGTTGGCTGTGGCCCACCTTTGTCGTGCTTGGTATATGAGCCCCTTTCTCTTGCGTTGGGATGCAGGATCTGCCTATACTGCTACCACTGAACACACTTCTGTTTGGAAGTATTCATTAAATGGTGCTTTAAGCAATCCTAGATGTATATGACACTTTGGTCTTTATGGTAGCTTTCATCGCACTGGGATAAGCCTTTCCAAACAGGTGCCTTTCAAAACTCTGAATTTGTTTAAGTTTTCTCTTTTTATTTTGGTACCAGAGATTGAACTCAAGACATCGTGCTTGCACTACTGAGCCATCTCCCAGCCCTGCTTAAGCTGCCTATACTTGGCACTAACTCCAGCTTGAACACTACTGTTTCCTAGGCATCTGCCCAAAAGAGTTAAAGACATCATATTATAGTGACACATGCATACCCGTGTTTATAGCACCATTGTTCATAATAGCTAAATCTTGGAGGCAACTTGTATGTTCAATAGATGGATAAAGAAAATGTAGTACCTATAGAGTACTACTCTGCCATAAAGAATAAACTTGAGTCTTTTGTATGAAAATGAATGCATCTTGAGACCACAATGTAAAGTGAAATAAATTGGACACACAAACTTAGGCACTTTTCTTATAAGACACCCAAAACATAAATAAAAAGCAAGATAAAAGAGATAATAGGAGGTAGGAAGACATTTTTTCAAATACAAAGGGGATCAAGAGATGGAAGGAAAAGGGATGAACAAAGAATTAAGATGTGGGGGCCCAGAAGATGGCTCAGTGGAACAGGTGCTTCCCTGGCAAGCGCAAGGGCCCGAGTTTAATTCCCAGTTCCACAAAAAAAAAAAAAAAAAAAAAAAGAATTAAGATGTGTTATGTACATGTACAAACCCATAAGGAATGTAATCATAATGTATTAATAAAATAAATATAATAAAAATATATATTTAGGAATAGATGGTGCTTAATGAACCCATTCTCTTACAGAGATTGCACCTAGAGCCCCAGGCCCCTCTCCAGTATGCATTGGCGCCTCTGTGCATGGGCTACCCTGGTCCCTTTCCCCCCTTATGCAGGACTGTTTCCCAGAGGAATGTCTTCTCCAATCTTGTCTTCTCACTTCACTGAACCACATCCTCCAGGGGCTTCTTGAGACAGGCTATAGATCAGGCAAAAAAAAAAAAAAGTAACTAGAGATAAAAAAGCACCTTAATTCTCTCCATTTTCTGGCTAGGTTTAGAGGCTTGAAGTTTTGTTTTAATGAGATGGGATCTCACTATGTATCCTTGATGATTCTCTTGCTCCAACCTCCCAAGTCCTGTGATTGCATTCAACTGGTGTACCCATGGCACAGCCCGCCATAGACAGTTATTCCCCTCCATTTTGAAAGGACAATTATATAATTCTTCCACTGAATGATCTGAAGACATTTTTTACTCCTGACCTTTTACATAAAGCTTTTTTTCTTCCTGGGAACTTAAGAGGATCTTTATATCCATTGTTCTGAAAACATTACCATTAATATATTCATTTCTTTCCATCATGTAGTGGCCATCACAGCCACCTAACACACTACACTCACTGGAGGTCTGCTTTTTCCCATTAAGCATTTCATGAGCCATTTCAATCTAGAAATTCCTATCATCAGTTCTGGTTAATTTATCTTACTTTTTTTGGGAAGAGACTTTATCTTCTTAAAACTCCCTTACTATGTAGTCTTAAATTGTTTCCTTAAATTGTTTTTTAATCTTTGTGTCTGTTCTACTGTCTGTTTTCTCAACATATCCTTCCAACATGAACCAAGTTTTTTAATACTTTCACATTACTGTTTCCAAGTATTAATTTCACAAATGAAGTGTCTTCTCTTATTTTCTGGATATAGTACAGCTATTCTGATGCTTTCTTCTAACACAGACCCTTTCCTCCAAGCTCATTCCATTTTGATTTCCAACTTTCATCTTGGAGGCACTTTTCTGATATCTGCTAATCCCTGGTTTATTCCTCCTAGTTAAAGAGTCGAATACTAGGGTTGCGACTGACACTGAACACAGCGCACCCGAGTCTTATTACGGAATTGTTTCCACGAGGTCATCTGCATGGCCTGCTTCCTTAGGAATTTTAATGTCAATGTTTCTGTTAAAGCTGCTTAGATACCCCTGAGGAAATACGCAGGCTTTCCAAGCTCTAAATTTTTATGACCGCTGTCTCCTTTCTATTGTCTTTGTCCTCATGATTTAAGAAAAAAAAAAAAAATCCTTCCATCATTTTAGTTTTGTTTCAGAAAGAAATCAATGCAAGCAGACACATTTAACCCATCAGATTGCTAGGTCATCTTCTTCTCTTACACATGAGCCCACCGTGGTCTGGCTTTTATCTTCACTGAAATTGACCAGCTGACATTGCCACTGACTTCCACAGTGTCAGCTTCAGAAACACCTTCCATCCTCCCTGGCCTCTTCATGGCACTAACTGCTCATGTTTCACTTCTTTCTCAACTCCTTTCTCTCTTGAATTCAGGAACAACTCTGTTCAGGAACTGCATCACACTAACCATTCCTCTGGGGTTGGCTGTCTTTCTTCCTTGAGAATCCTCTTGTTTTCCTAAACTGAAGCCTCACAGTCCTTGGGCTTGTTTACTGTACTTCTGGTCTTTTCTTTCTTTATATTTTCCTAGATGAGCTTATCAAAAGTCTTCTAGTGAAACCCCTTAACTACCTTCTATACTTACAGCTAAAATCTCTATTTTCAGTCCAAGGTGCTTTACTGAAATATGAGATTCCATAAGGGTAAGTTGGGAAAATAGAAAATAGACCAAACATAAGGAAACAAGTAGCCAGTACATAAATTTTAAAAGTTGTGCATCAGTAAGATAAATGGGTTTTATAGTACAGCTATTCTGGTGCTTTTTCCCATTTAGCATTTCATGAACCATTTCAATCTAGAAACTCCTATCATCAGTTCTGGTTAATTTATCTTACTTTTTTAGGGAAGAGGCTTTATCTTCCTAAAACTCCTTTACTATGTAGTCTTAAACTGTTTCCTTAAATTGTTTTCTAATCTTTGTGTTTGCTCTACTGTGTTTTCTCAACAAATTCTTCCAACACAAACCAATTTTTTTTTGGCGGAACCAGGGATTGAACTCAGGCCCTTGTGCTTGCCAGGGAAGTGCTTATTTCACTAAGCCATCTCCTTGCCTCAATAAATGGGTTTCTGAAGGGGAAAAAAAACAAACAGAAAAAAGAGCCAGTATATAAGAGCCTCCCAGACAATTCTACTTGGATTTCTCATGAAAACCCCTAGATTCAAATTTCAAAGTCAAACTTACCCTTGCTTTTACACAAATGTATCTTCCTAATGAAAGATACCCCACCCACCTAGAGGCAGCCAGAAAACAGGAGCAAGACACTGAGGTTCTCTAAGTGAGCCACAACACCCACCCTGGCACTAAGACCTACAGACTCTACTTTCTTAGTGTCAAGACCAGAAATTCACAAAATCTAGCATTCAGCAGAATCTCTCATACAGCTAACTATATATCAACTGTGGGGAATCAGCCCTAGCCTTACAGTCTAGGCTGGAGCAGGGACTAAGAAATTTTATTTCTAAGAAGTGCCCAGGTTGACCCCAATGCTGCTTCCCATCTCTCCTCTGACAACACAACTATTTTGCCTTTCAATGATTATTTATTTATTTTTGAGGGACTGCCAGGCAGGCACTTAGGCTGCTATGTCCTCAGCCCCTCTTACCTTTTAGTTTATCTAATCTTAACACATCCTCCAACTACATATGGAATGATCTTCCTAAAAAGGATGCGCTGTCTCAAGATGTTGTGAGTCTGCTTTGCCCATCTGAGCCTGATGTGTTGTATTCTTTGGGGATGTCACATTTCCCCTCCACTCACCATTAGTGTCCTAAAGTTGAGTGGCAAAAATGCCCAATACCACACCCAAGTACATCTCTGTGTAAGAATAACCTCATTACAATTTCTACCTAGCTACCCAACACACTGAACTGAATGCCCACTTTCCATCTCTCCTCTGCCAACTCTGTCTCCTCCACAGTATGTGACCACTGGTTTTCCTCACAAGTGTTTCTGATCTTCAGGAAACATAAGAAGTCTGTATCTAGCTACTGTTACTTTGTACTTTTTTATGTATGACCCTGCTTCCCTATTTAAACTACGAGTCCTACAAGGACAAAGGCACACACTATGTTTTATACATGTGTGACTCTCCATGAATGAAAATCTCAGACTCTGTGATAAGCTTCTCAAAAGAAAACAGGAAGGAGAAAAGTTTAGAAACAACAGTGTTGGAGCGAGATGTCACGGTGGCATGCCAGTGCTGCAATGCCTGTTTAATTGAAACCTTGTAATAAAAGTTTAAATACATAAAATGTTTTTATCAAAAGAAGATCTCCCACTTCCCTGACCTGATACATACGGAGCACAGGCAAGTGGTAACTGGCTATCTGTAGGGAACAGAGAAATGGCAGGTCCAACTCTGGTTGGGTTCTTCTTCCTTGGGAAATGTTCAGTGGTTGAACTCAAGAGTCTTAGGAGAACAGGAGCTCTGCCCACACTGATTTCCTTCAGCACTTGGGAGACCACGGCAAGCCATTCTGCACCATGAGGAACACGTGCTGTGGCCTCAGAAGACAAGAAAGAGCAGGGCCTCGTGCCTGGGCAGCACTATGTTTTCCACTGTGCGGTCCATGGAGTGCACCTGTTCCGGAGAGGCAGTCAGAAAGGCCAGGGGCCCAATGCGCTGCTCTGCGCAGGAGTGGCAGAGGTAGCCACCCTTGTTTTCCTTCCTGTTGCTCTGCAGTGACAGACAAGAACAAGTGGTAAGGAAACGATCTAAGACAGGATTTTCTACCAGAAAGTTCTGAACTCTGTCATAGCTGTCCAGTGAGAACACATTATGATTTTGGTATTTTCAACTCTAAAAACCATCAGAGGTAAAACTTCCCACAGCACTACTTAGTGTCCAGGGTATAATCAACCCTATCAAATTCTCTAACTAAAATTTCCAAAAGCAAAGAGATAAGGAACTCTACGCACTGCAGGTATAATACAGTGGCACAGTATGGGTTTTGTGTGTGTGAGGCTCTGGGTTCAATCCCCAACACCAAAGAAAAAGAAAAGAAAAGAAAAGAAAACAAAAGCAAAGCAACCGACCTCCACAGCAGCACTCCTCTGCTATGTCTGGTCACCACCCCATTGCCAGACAGAAAGGCCAGTTAGCTTGTCCAGACATTACCACCCATCCTGAGTCATGATTATACTGTCTGATATAAAGGCAGACCTCACATTTGTTATGTTTTACATACAAAAAGCCCTTTAAAAAAACCATTACAAGGGCTGGGGATATTGCTTAGTGGCATAAGCGCCTGTGTGGCAAGTACTGGGTATCAAAGTTTGATGTCTGGTACTACTCAAAAAAAAATTAAAAAGGACTGCAAAAAGATCTCTTGTATACCTTCCTTGAAACCCAGATAAGCACATAGCTCACAAGCAATGAAATGTATGTTAATGAAGTCTACAGACAGCAAACATACGTAGGTGATTGGCAGCTTCTTCATGGTGAGGACAGTGTCTACAGGGATGGCATTGTTGCACTGCTCCACACAGCAGCGGACCACTCCCGTTTTTAAAACATTACTTGTCAGCTCAGCTTGCAGGAAGTACTCCTGAGAAAGAAAAAACTTGGTCACAATACCTCTGCTACCTTATTCTTGGAAATCCCAAGAACTATGGAGCTGTGAACATTCTTTACACCAGTCCAGAGATGCTGACCATCATGACTTTTTCTGTTTCCAAAGCTATCATGTTCTTCCAAGAAAGAACATCCAAGACAGTCCAACTGCTTTCTGGTATAATTGCTAGTTTGTTTTTTTAATGTAATAGACATGCAAAAACTGCAATGACATTTTAGGACTATTTCTACATTTTATCTTATACTAAGCCATCCTCCACTACATCATTAGAAAATTATTTGTGTATTCACTTTACAACCTAGCTAAGCCAAACCAAAGATCCTTAGAACTTGCACAAGCCAACCCAAATGTTTGTACCTTCTCAGGCTATTGGCTGGCTAGTGAACAAGTGACTCAGCCCAAAGTTTGTTGTTTATTTTTTTAATCTATAAACTGCAAATAACCTGGTTCTTAGTTTGGTTGCAGTGAGAAAGAAATACAACAGTACCTGCAGGGTGCTCGTGCCTGGCACGCAGCCTTAGTGCATTATCTGCTAGCCGATATCATGATCTCCTGTTTTCTGGACTAACTCTGTTAATTATCAAAATTTCTCACCATCTATATCCCCCATTTTACTTGATTTTCTCTCTTGTGGAATTTATCAGCTACACAAGATAAAAAATCTATGAACATTTAAAAGTTCCAAATGACAAGGACTGATAAAGGACAGTATAAAGTCATTCTAAAAGCTACAGATTCTGCTGATGTTCCTTTACCTATCCTCTGCAATTCCTTCTCCAGAGCTGCTAACATCTTGAACTTAAGTGTTTTTTCTCACAAAACAGCCCTACCCTTACATGCATATTCAAGACTGTAAGATGTCTTTCCAAAGCTACTTGTTCATATAAGCATTACCCTTCTGGTTCTTTCTCATCTAGTACATTTCTCTCAAGTGCTACACAGGACTCAACCATAACACTTTCAGTCATTTATCCTTTTCCTTGGTATGGAAATTCATGTTCTTTCAGACTGACAGTATAGCAATAAATACGCTTATACATGTTTTCTGCTCCATTGTGCAAGTTTCTTTAGGCATGGCTTTCACAGTTTTTGACTCACTTACTGACAATGCTATATACTACATAAGAAGCTGAAATAAGATTTCACAAAATACTGGGTAAACTTAAATGCAATGAACCCCAATTTTAGATTTCATAGCATTGCACAAAATTCTTAAAAGCTTGTCATAGCCCACTGAATTAATTTCGTAAATCATCAAAGAATTGTAACGTACACTTGGTAAAATAAACCTCCAGAACAGCCACACATCCTCAGGACCCTTTATCCTACTAAACTTCAAGGATTCCAAAGAGGATTTTTTTTTTTTAATTTTGTTTTGTTTTGTTTTTGGGTGGAAGCAAGGACTAAACTCAGGCCCTTGCACTGGCCAATCAAGTACTTATTCTACTGAGCTATCTCCCCGGCCTCCAAAGAGGTTTTGCATATGGAATTTATTTATTTATTTGAGAAACAAATATCAATGAAATAGTTTCAAAGCTGATTAACAGGACAGTTTCAATAATTAATACATTGTACATTGTTATCTTCTTAGTGGTTATCCATAATATAAGAAGCAGAAAGATATCTTGTCCAAACACTATTAGTACAAATCTTCTCAATGAGTTAAGTGAAAGTAACTGCATATATCCTATTCTGTATATACAAATACAAAATGGTCCTTCCTTTGTAGCTCCCTTTTATTGTTTAGTCCTGTCAGAGATGGATATTCCATTGGCATCTAAATACTATAGGTACATGACTTCAGCAAAAAAATCCAACACAGTCTAGCAGTCCACAATAGTAGTGGGTTATCCACAGAAGTTGTTGACTTGAGCCCTTCACAGCTCAGTATATTAATATGGCTTTACTTTATATACCTCATTTTATACTTTGCTGATAGATGGTTAAAACTAAGATAAAGCAAGACTTATATAACAAGAAATATAACTTTTGTATCTGATAAGGTCAGTTAAGTATCCTCAGGGCTTATCCTATAACCCTGTACCATACTTTGTAGATCCTTTGTCAGTATCAGCCTTGTGGATGAGTCACAGCCATTGTCGACCAATTTGCTCTCTGTGAAAGCCTGAAAGAATGTTTTCTCTCCATGTGACTTTCCTTAGGCACATTATACATCATCAATCACATTCCTCTGTAGCTCTATAACCTCCTTGATCAGAAAATTTGGGGCACAACTGAGTTCCATGATGTTACAGTACAGGTTCTCCTATGTCCTGAGTCTTCACTGACCTTGAAAGGCTAAGGCCAAAATGCCGGCTGACCTTGCAGCCCTTCCTTTTCTCCAATTTTTGATCTGCAAACTTAGGTTGTTAACCACACAGAAGAGAAACTTATTATGACCCTGCAACATATGCAATTCGGTTTACCCTCATAATTTGTCTAAATATCATCATAAGTGTAACATGGAACAGGTATTTTCCATCAAGTATTGAGATATTAAACTTTAAGTCCTTACAGAACATGCAAACAATTTAAAAAAAAAAATAGGAGTGAACACATATATTTACACAGAAATTTAGAAATCTATCCATTATATATGGAATTTATTAAAGCTTGCCATGTTAGAAATCTAAACTAAGATTCTTAGAACTATTAATTCATTTTTATTATATAAACTTGTATTTTATTATAATAACTTTAAAAATAGTAACAAGCCCATTACAGTGATAGTTATATATTTTTTAAAAACTGGAGTAGCATTGTTGGACATTCTAAAAAGTCTCTTCAATGCTAGCTTGGTAGAAGGCAGCTGACCCCAGCCTTCCAAAGAGTGCTGCTCTGCCAGCAGCAGGCCACAGATGGAAGAAGCAAGCACATTACGGGCACTTCCACCCACCTGGAGCTTTGGCAACTCCCACTGCCATTCCCAGAGGAGCTGTCTACACCAGTGTTGCTTCTGTAACAGCATACTGTATCATTTGAGCATTAGTAGGTCTTTCGGGTGGGGTAGGATGGGTCAGATTTTTTTTAAACTTTTTTACAGAAAGGGTATTGCCATGTAGTTCAGGCTAGCCCTGAACTCAATATGTAGCCAAAGCTGGCCTTGAACTAACTCATGGCAATGCTCTTGCCTCAGCCTCCCAAGTGCTAAGACTATAGGCATGCGCTACCACCCCTAGCCAACGTGGGGCAATTTGTATACAAAGAACCAGTGCTTGCTGTACAACTGGGGGATCATCTACACCATATAAAGTAGCTATTATTTTTCTGAATCTTGAAGTTTCTGTATTTGTGTCCTCTATTACTCCTTTCTCGGCTGACACAGATGTTGTCATCAAAGGTCATATTTCAATAAAAGATGCTAAGGCAAAAAAGAATAAAATAGATGGCAAATGGACTCTGCTTCAGCACTGTCTGTGGTGACATGAAGTGTCAGGTAGCTCTTGGCATCTCTGTTACATAGTTATGACAGCATTACCATGATAATCACAAATAACCGAGAACCTTTAAACAGCACTATAGTTATCATATAATATATACTATACATACAGTATGGGTTACATGTATAGTGTGCTAAACAGTATTGAGTAATGTGCACTATGAACACAATATTACATATATAATATACACAACATATTAAGTACTACATTTGCTGTATGTATTCTGAACAATATACATTGCACATAAAACAGTGAAAAGTATGTGTTACATATTATATGATGTTACTGAAAAATACAACGAATGTTTAAATATATTTTTCAAGTTTATTACAGGAAAAGACACATTGTGGAGGTCTTCTTTCATGAGCATCTCTACTTGTGCTGCCGTAGCTGCCCTGATGACCTCAATCAATTTACAACATGCACCTTTCAAGGGCACTCTGACGCGGGGAAAAGCCACAAGTCATACCGCACCAGATCAAGTGAATAAGCTGGATGTGGACACACTATAATGAATGATCATGTATTCTGTATTACACCTCATAAAGACACACACAAGGACAACCAGATATACTTCAGAAAGTGGCAAGAAAGATGGGATAAGCATGTCTGAAGCAAAGGGAGTATTTTGAGAAGGATTAATGACAATGTCTTTTATTGTAATAAGCTTAAAACATTAACATTCACCCTATGTTTTGATCACATTTAGTATATACTTTGAGCAGTTTGACTGTGTGGAGCCCTGGAAGGTGAACATGATCATACCAAAATGTAACACTTCTGTGTGATAGAACAAAAGTTAATATTTACCTAACTTATAAGCAATATCTTTTGAGGTGCAGTCATTGTTACGACGATTTTACAGACAGGGAAACTGAGGCAGCGTGGTTAAGTAACACGCCCTCAACCACAAAAGTGTGAGTGGAAGAACTGGCAGTGAACCAGGCCTGACCAGGGCATGAGCTTTGTGCCACGATCACCCACTGAAAGAGAGGGCATTTGTTTCATCCTTGGACAGGTACTTGCTGAATACCAACTCCATGGTAGGCCTGTCCAAAGGACACACATAGGAGATCTCAATTAAGAACCTAACATTTGAGAGGCTGAGAGGAGCAATTAGCTTTTCTGTGCACAATGACCACTTCAACAACACAATGACTTGCTTTACTTCCTCAAAATTTAAAGGGACAAATGAAGCAAAAAAAACCTGTGAAGACATATTCTTCCAAGAGGTTCCTATGGCTTGAATGTGTTTTGTTCCCCCTAAAAAGTTGTATGCTGGAAGCTCAACCCCTAGCATGGCTGGGTTGAGTGGCTCAAGTTTTAAGAGGTAGGGACTGATGCCAGGTGACTAGGTCATGGGAGCACTGCCTCAGAAGGGAGGTCTTGAGTCCTCATGACAGCAGGTTGTTGTGAAGTGTGATGAAGTTGTTATGAGGTCACAACACATATTTGGCCATTCTGCATGCAACCAGTTCAACCTCTGTTGCTGCATCGTATTGTCGTGCATCCAGAGGCCCTGAGCAGGATGCTGGAACTATGATATCTGAACACTCCAGACAACAGAATTAAGTCAAACAGACCTCCTGATTTAATAATAACAGCCTACCTCAAGCATTTCATTCTAGAAAAACAAAACAGACCTACCTAGGGTCAGTCTGTTTAATATTACAGAGGAGATCAAAATGGTTTTTCAGTACAAGAAGCAGAAAACAGTGCTCACTTTGTCTTAAAAATACCATGAACCATGAATCTACCCTTTTCAACAGACTTTCATGGACTCTATCCTCACCCACATACTACAGACTCGAACATTCTTTGTGGTCTACCTTTCTTTTCAGAGGTTAAACTCAGCCCCTCCTGAAACAACATGTTCCTAAATATGCACACACTGTGATAAAAGAAAAGCAGTAATACTCTGACTCAAACAAGGTCTTTCAGACATAAAACATCTGTTCACACAAATATGAAGTCTTTCCAGGCTTCTTCAGAGTCCACTGTGGGCAGTGTTTCCCAACTCAGCCCCAATAAGAGGCAAATATTTCTTTAGAATCTGAGCCCTGTTCTATGAGGAAAATTCACTTTCCTGATAAAATTTATGCAGTAACCAACTGACAAGCTGTTTAAAGAAAGCTATAAACAGCCTTTTAAAGGGATATATAATTGGTGGGGCTCTAAAATGATATAATTTCAGGGCTGGGGAGATAGCTCAGCAATCCAAGCATCTGTCTGGCAAGCCAAAGGATCTGGGTTCAATACTGGTGCCACATGCCTTGCCGGCCCCAGAGCCCTGGGTGTGCCATGCTGGTCCCAAAACTGGGCATGGTGGCACATGCCTATAATCCCAGTACTGGGCAGGCTGACACAGGAGGATCACAATGAGTCTGAGCTATGTAGGGAGACTGTACCAAATAAAGATTAAAAAATAAATGAATGAATAAATAATAAAATGATACAATCTCCATGAAGAATGGTGAAATAGCTAGAAAAATCACACTCACACTTATTCACCCCAGCAGTTCCACTTCTAGCAATGCATCCTGGAATGCACTGGCAAAACCAAGCGTGACTCACAGACAAGAGGACACGCCCCAGGCACTAGGAAGCAAATGTCTGAAAGCAGCCAAGGGACTACGACAACTATGGTTCCCTGACACACAGGACTGCTCTGCTGCACAGGAGTGCGGACACTTTATGGCATGAGTCTGGCTTTCACATGCCCTTCTAAGTGACAGAGTGGGGTATACATAATCCAAAGAACACCATCTTTTGGGGAAAAGGAAAATGTGAAAATATATACAGATTTTTTGATGTAAAGATATTGAAAGTAACTGATATTTTTTAAAAGTAGCTACTAATGGTGGACAGAATGAATAATCTGAAGGGAACAGGGATGAAAGAGACCTCTTGTTTTCAAAGTCAGGACTTTGAAAAAAAGTGAACAGTACATATTCAAAAAGCCATAATTAATTAAACAGAATCCTTAAATGGGTTAGTTTATTAATATGTTGTATTAATGATAAAACCGCACATAAATGGCTTCATAACATTGCATGTTGACCATGTACCATTAGTTGATGATAGTCCAGGACAAACAGAAGCATTAAAAATCTTGAATTCCAGTCAATATTTTATAAATCATAATATAGGCATTACTTTGGGTATTATTTCACCTATTATTAAGAAAAAACAATTAAGACATGGACCAGGAGGGCAAAAAAATAAAAGCAAAGTAAAACAAAAGCTCTAAGCAAATGAAAAAAAGTCATAATTGTATTCTGAAATACAATAGTATAAACTATAAGTACTATCAGGAACCATAATTTTCAGTGTAAGAAAAAATACTGAGTGTAAAGAAGTAAAAATCTTTCCATGTTAAATCTGAAATGAACTGTAAGACAATTCATGACAATTATAAAAGGCTGGTGGTTCTGATACTGCAGTGATGCTACAGCTTTAAAAACTGAAAGAATGAAGACAGCATATGAGAAAATTGTCTTGTTTTTGGTATCCATAGTATCGGTGATGCACAGTTGGTTTAAAAAAAGTCAATCAAGGAGACTGAGGTAAAGGATCCAAGTTTGAGCAACTTGGCAAGACTAAGCAACTTGGCAACTATCCAAGACCCTGTCTCAAAATAAGAAATAAAAAGAGCTGAGGATATGCAGATACATGTAAAGGTCTTGAGTTCACTCTCTCAATGCCAGAAAATAGTAAGCCAGGTCAGCCAGATAGCTCAGTGACTAATGCGCCTGCTTAGGCAGACACAGGGACTGGGGTTCAATCCTGATAATGCTGTGCTGGCCTTGCCCCTGGGGTGCACTGAGACTTCGACTGAGACTGGGCGTGGTGGTGCGCACCTGTAATCCCACTGCTTGGGAGGCTGAACACAGGAGGATCACAAAGAGTCTGATCTCTATAGTGAGATGCTATAGACCCTGTAGACTCTGTGATAAATACATTAAAAAAAAAAAGACTTCAAGAGGATCTGTTTGTAATTTTTTACACTCTTACAGTATATATTTTGCAAATTATGACTTTTTTTCATTTGCTTAGAGCTTTAGTTTTACTTTGCTTTTATTTTTTTGCCCTCCTGGTCCATGTCTTAATTGTTTTCTCTTAATAACTTCTGAACCTGTGCCTAGCATGTTAGGGTCATTATACCTCAGGAATAATAAGTTGTTAACTAACCATGCTGAACTAACCATTTAATCAGTGAACTTATCTCTTTAAAATTATTCATTCATTTTTTAAAATTTTTTTTTGTTTTATTGAAGTACAAATATCAATGAGACAGTTTTAACATACCTTAACAAGATGGATCTGACAAATTAATATACTGCAAACTGTTTTCATAATGTTTTGGTATCATAGAAGGTGCATACATGATATTATACTTACAGACATTATTATACCGTATGTTTCTTATCAGTAAATTAAGAGAGTGCAGCTGTTTGCGTATCTTATTTTTTATACCTGAATTACATCAAAGATTCAATAATTAATACTTCCTACCTTGTTATTTTCCTAGTGGTTGTTCCATAGTACTAGAAGCTGACATAATATCCTATCCAACCACCATTAGTGCAAATCTTGCCTCTCATAGAATTATGTAGAAGCACGGCGTTATCTATCCCAACTGTACTATCTATATACACACATCATGATTCTTCCTCTCTATGCCCCTTCCTTTGTCTACACCTGTCAAACATGGGCACTCCATTGTCATTCAACAACTTTAGGTGCCTGAACTCAACAACACAATCCAACACAGTCCAGCATTCCACAACAATAGTGAGTTCTCTGAAGAAGTTGTTGACCATAGCCATTTACAGATCAACTTATTATTATGGCCCCACGGTGTGTACTTCATTTTTATACGTTTCTGCTGGATGGTTAAGACCTAGGGAGAGCCATTGGCTTCATCCCGTGCTCGCCTAAAATTATTCATTTAAATCTTGTGAAAATAGAATAATTTGTAAAGAATTGAGCTTAAAGCATTTATAAATATTTCAGCCTTGTTAGGATGTGTTAGCATGTTTTTATTGTACTCTGAAAACAATTAAAATTGTCCAGAAGTAACTCATATTACCTTTAAAAGTATTACCCAAGATACTTTTGAACAAAAATCTTGTAAAAAAGAACAATGTGTTATTTAAAGTTATTTTAAAATGCCAGTTAAGCAAAGACTCAGGACATAGGAGAACCTGTACTGTAACATCGTGAAACTCAGTTGAGCTCCAAATTTTCTGAACAAGATTATGGAGCCACAGAGGAAAGAGATCAAAGTTCTATAGTGTGCCTGGGGAGAGCCACATGGAGAGAAAACTTTCTCTCAGGCTCTCACAGAGAGCAAACTGGTCAGGCATTGGCCGTGACTCATCCACATGGATGACACAGACAAAGGAACTACAGAGTAATGTACAGGACTACAAGATAAACCCTGAGAGGACTTCACTGACCTCATAAGAAACATAAAGTACATGTGTTGGTATATAAGTCTTGATCTATCTAGGTCTTAACCATCCAGCAGAAAAGTATAAAAATGAAGTATACATCGCGGGGCCATATTAAGTTGAGCTGTAAATGGCTATTGTCGACAACTTCTTTGGAGAACTCACCATTGTTGTGGAATGCTGGACTGTGTTGGATTGTGTTGTTGAGTTCAAGCACCTAAGTTAGTTGAATGACAATGGAGTGCCCATGTTTGACAGGTGTATACAAAGGAAGGGGCATAGAGAGGAAGAATCATGATGTGTGTGTATAGATAGTACAGTTGGGATAGATAACGCTGTGCTTCTACATAATTCTATGAGAGGCAAGATTTGCACTAATGGTGGTTGGACAGGATATTATGTCAGCTTCTAGTACTATGGAACAACCACTAGGAAAATAACAAGGTAGAAAGTATTAATTATTGAATCTTTGATGTAAGCCAGGTATAAAAAATAAGATATGCAAACAGCTACACTCTATTTACTGATAAGAGACATACAGTGTAATAATGTCTGTAAGTATAATATGTATGCACCTTCTATGATACCAAAACATTATGAAAACAGTTTGCAATGTATTAATTTATCAAATCCATCTTGATAAGGTATCTTAAAACTGTCTCATTGATATTTGTACTTCAATAAAACAAAAATAATAAATAAATAAATAAATAAAATGCCAGTTAAACTTCTTGAGAAAAAACAATAGACATAAGCATAATTTTCTAGTTTTAATTTAAACATCATTAACAGCATTAAAATAAAACACTAAGGGGCCAGGGAGATGGCTCAGTGGAATAAGCGTTTCCCTAGCAAGTGCAAGGGCCAGAGTTCAAATCCCCGGTTCCTCAAAAAAAAAAAGAAAGAGACATTGGTTCAATACACTAAGTACTTTTGAGGTACAGTCTGCTCACCTATTTGGTTCTCAAATATGCCTAGAAAGCAATGTCCAAAATGGGCTTTTAGCATTTTAAAAACTGACATAACGTTTTATAACTACATATGTACAGAAATTTTTTAATTGGGGAGGGTGAAACAAAAAAGAAATTTTTTAATTGAAGTCTATTACTAAAGAATTTAGAGGGCAGGGTATATTCACATAGTTAAGCTGAAGAAAGCACTAATTTTTCTGTAGTTCAAAGTATATATATATATATATATATATATATATATACATATATATATATGTATATATATATATATATATTTTAGTCAGATTAAAAATTTTAAGAATGTAAATATATTTTGCTATTACTGTACATGTATGTGACTACTCAAGCACTTTGTAAGAAAATTAGGATATTTTAGAATGGTACACTATGCATTCAAATGAAATGTGCCTATCAGTCATTCTGAGAAGTGCTTCATGCAACCATAAATTATTACAAATGCACAAATTAAAGTTTAAATAGACTGAAAAAAAAAAGAAAGAAACAAAGCCTTAAAAAAAAGTCAATGAATAAACAAAACAGCAGGAAGCAAGTGAGCCAGGGCTGCTGCTGAGCACGGGCAAGGTTACTTGCATAGGAAGCATGCTGCCAGTGCGAGCAGCACCGGGCAGGCCTGGCTGGGTGGCACACCCCACCTCCTGACCAGATGACATTCACCTCATCATTTTAAACTGCTTCACATGGCTTTTTCTATTTTTACCATGTTTAATAAAAAATGTAATATTAATTATCAAGACTAGAATTAACAGTACAAACCCTTCACTATTTTTCTTTTCAAAACATAGATTTGCTAGCTCTGGCTACTGAAGAGATGAAGACTCCTTCAGCACTCACTAAAAGGACAAAGTCCTGCTATGATGAGATATGAGGTATAACCGCCTTCCACCCCATGGAGCACCCTGTGAAGTCAGGCCTGAGTGTAATCAAACCATCACAGCTAACTTCAGTTACAGGAAACCCAGGGCACGAGTGGCAGAGCAAGTCACACAGCTACCCAGGAAGCAAATCTAGAATGCAGAACATCCCATTGGACAACTGACCCAGTTTCAGCACTAAGGAGCATGAAACAATAGATGGAGTATTTCACTGCTCTAAATTAAATAACTTAAATTAATAGCCAAATGTTTATTTGGATTCTGACTTAAACAAATCATTACAAAAAAAGCGTTTTGGCACTGTTACTCCTTGTATCTACATTTCCCCCCTAAAGCCTCATGTGCTCTTTGGTAGTGTCTTTGGTGGCTGGATCTATAGTACATGAATGTAGATTGAGGTCTAATACTGGGATTAAGGGTAGGGCTGTAATAAATTAGTCCACTGATTAGAATTAGCATAGTTCTGTGTTGATTGAATGGATTTACTAAGACAGATCCCCCACTTGGGGCATGAGTGGCGCCATTGAAAAGACCTGTAGCCTGGATGGGATAAAAGGGACAGACTTGTCAAGTGCTGCCACAGACTGTTTCCCTGTGATGCCCCTCTGCCATGGAACCTGACAAATAAAGACTGAGAACTCTACCAACTGTGAGCTGAAATAAACCTTTCCTCCTTCAATGTTGAGTCAGGTATTTTTGTCCCAGCAATAAGTAACCAAGACCAACCAACGATAATAAAGAATGCTTATGGATTGCTTAGTATAGCCCACACACTATAAATTTTTTAAAACCTGAAAATGGCACTGGTTATAGAAGAGATGTATACTCTAATACATATGTAGGCATACTTTTTGTATGGTTGTGTAATGCAATTTTAACAATTTGTTAATGTTTTGGAATTTTCCTATGTTAAATTTCTCTATTTAACACGTGTTGTGAAATAATATTACTGTTCTACAGTGGTACCTGA
Source organism: Ctenomys sociabilis (assembly GCA_004027165.1). Taxonomy (NCBI): domain Eukaryota; kingdom Metazoa; phylum Chordata; class Mammalia; order Rodentia; family Ctenomyidae; genus Ctenomys; species Ctenomys sociabilis. The sequence continues at coordinate 18,707 of PVKA01032721.1, forward strand.
GTCCATGCTTTTGCTTGCAGTTTAGTTCACAAACAGAAGTATTTGGTAAAATTTTGTTTTAGTTTGTGAACTCTACACTGGGTATTACATGGGTTTGTGAACTCTACACTGGACAGTCAATATGACAGTGGCCATCTTTCCCACATGAGCATGGAATGAATTACATTTGTGAACTGAAACACCAATATATAATAACTATTAAAAAGTTATCAATATGACAATTTCTTTTGTTAAAGGTTTAACTTTAACTTTTGTTAAAGCATAAAGGTAATCCTATGAGAAAATCTTACTATACATTTTAAAAAATACTTCAATCAAAGTCTATGTTTAAAAAAAAATCACATAGGGTTGGGCAGATAGCTCAGCAGCTTATACTGGCAAGCAAAAGGTCTTGACTTCAATCTCTGGTACCAAAAAAAACCCCCAAATAAATCACATAATAGGAGCTATTTATACATAAGCATGATTACCCTGTTTAATTCCTTGGAGTATTGTCTGAGAGATTAGGAAAAGTCACACACCTAAAGGAAAGTCTACAAACTTTGGGCCACGTCCAGGCCACTGCCTGTTTTTGTCAATTAAATTTTATTGTAACCCCGACACACTAATTCAGTAGTATATTATCCATGGTTGCTCTGGGATCCAACCCCAAGGCTGAGATTACAGGGTCTGTAATACCTAAAATATCTACTTCCTAGCCCTTTATAAAAATAGCATACCCAAGTGTCACTGAAGATAGTGAATTCTGATGCCTGCGCTATTCTTCTTAGTGATGCCCCAGTGAAAATCTGTTTTGGGAAAAATGCACCTGACTTTCAACTGCAGAAATATTTTCACCATCAAATAACCCTAACGAAAGATATAAATGTAATAAAAGTGCAAGCCAATCAGTACCATGAAAAGTTTCTGCACAAACTCGGTGGTGGTGATGTTTTTGAAATGGGGTCTTGTTATGCTGCTCAGGCTGTACTGCTCTCAAGCAATCCTTCCATCTCAGCCTAGAAAGAATATTTATTTGGAAAAGTTCTCCATTTTAGATCTTGATAGCAACTTCATTGAAAAGTATGAAGACACTATTCAAGAATCTGTTGTCCATCTTGTCTTAATCTAGATGCAGACTTGCTTTATGAGGGCAAGAGTTTCTCTTGTCCACCCATATAACTCCAGTACCAATAAACATGCATTGCACATACTAGACACTCAATAGATATTCAGATGTGAGTACTAAGGTTGTGTTTTCCAACCATCTTTTTTTTTTTTTTTTTTTTTGGCGGAACCAGGGATTGAACTCAGGCTCTTGCGCTTGCCAGAGCAAGAAGCACTTATTCTGCTGAGCCATCTCCCCGGCCCCCTTCCCACCACTTAGCAACTCCTGACATTTTGAACATCACACACTAAAAAAGGTTACCGTCCCACCCATCCCACATCCTGGGATCCATGCTGCTGGTGAGCAATGCATAGACTCTACAGCTGCTGCCATGCCTCACTTCCCTGGGGTACAGTATAGCTGGCTCTCTGAATAAACCTTCCTGCTACGTAAAATCTTGTGCTCTGGAAGTCCTTAAAGAAGAAAGAACACTTCTATTAAATTTTATGTATTAAGTTCCACTGTTAGACTTTAAGTATATAAAGATTAGGGATAGAAAAGTAGTTGAAATATGTGATTCAGTTTCCAACTAGGTTAAAAAAAGGCTAAATTGTTTTAAGTACAAACAACAAGCACTATAAGGGCAACAAGCAGGCTCTTCTGCATCTTAACAAATGACCCTGCCAGGTATCTAGACCCTTCAAGGTTCCTGGGAAGGACTAGGGCTACTTCCTTTGAAAGTCTGGTGGCATAACAACTTCCAATTCCAAATGAAATGGGAGTGAAAGCAGGAAGTTCTGATGAGAAAACATCTTGCCAGTTTCCCCCCATATATTGAGAACTAATTGAGCAAAGAGAAATTAAGAAGTACATAAAAACAGTTGATATTTTTAACAGACCTTTAAAAACTGAGTTAGAAAAAAAAATCTGGAAAGGAGCTACACTTTTATTTCTCAGTTAAAACAATTCTAGCTTTCATGATTGGCCTCTGCATACTGAAGCCCTTCTCTTATTTAACTTTCCAATCCAAAGCCCTGTAAAGGTCTACAGCTTGATCCATCACTCAAACTAAACAAAGTTCAAATATGGTTAAACCAGTTGTGCCCTCAATTCCTTACCCCAGCCAAAGTCAAAATGTTTTCCAGTGATTTGGTCATTATGAGACGCTTCTTGGCACGAGTCACTGCAACATACAGTAAATTCCATTCATCTTCAGAAAATGACTCTAAAGAAAGGAAGAGCACAACTCAAAGCCTGATTATAAGAACTATGATCTTATCTAAATGCTTACAACCCTATCTCTTCCCAAAACTACTCAAAATTTGCTGATTACATATACAATTGTATATTTCTTAATTGATTATTCAGCATTCGCAAGGTATAAAATACAGTACTAATGTCCATTATCCCAGCTTTCCTTACCACTTCTATCACCCACAAAACCAAGCCCCTACAAATCAAGTGCCAATTCCTATGCTTTATCCATTACATTGTCCCTCTGGACTGTGTCCAGTCTGAAAATGTCTTAAGGTGTTACAAGACACAAATAAGTATGTTCTGTCTACCTTATACTCATCTCTCAGCCTCAGTACCTAACACTGCAAAGCAGCAGTCACAGACTAAAAGCCACTGAACTACACTTCACATTAGTGGGTTACTGAGCATGCAAATTAATCTGCATAAAGCACCCTCCCCCAACAAAAAGCGTATGATAATCACTCTAAGATCACCTATTCTCCACTCCACTCCAACTTGTGTTCATACCATGTCTCTTCCTCCTTTTCACTATATGCACTAATACAAGGAAACGTTTATTACATGGGATGCTCCAAATTTTCAATCTATATATAACAGATTTTTTTTAGAAACTTCACATGGTTTTATTCTAAGATGTAAAACCAAAACAGTAGTACTGGTGCTTTAGAGTTTAACAGCTATCCTTGAGTATAAATTTACTAAAATGTAGACAAAAGATAAAGAGTGCTATTTCATTTTTTTAAGGTTTTTTTTTTTTTAAATCAGAGGAGAATTAAAGAAAAAAAATTGAATGTTTAAAAAGCTCAAAGTTGAAGGGTAGATGTGAGCATAAGTGCTAGCACTCCTGACAGTGAGTGACACCTTTGGAAGCTCAATTTTTCTAAAAGCCACAAAAGTAAAACTCAAAAGTTTAAGACTAGGAGGTATTTGTGTTGTTTGTTTTTTTTTTTTTCTTCTGTAAGGATCCTATAACCAACCCAAATCCTGGCTATCAAAAGGAAGCAGCCAGGCAGTCCCTGACTGCTAAAACAAGGCCATCCCAGAAGCCATAGGTCTCCTTACCAACTCGGAAGTGAGGAAGCTGGCCAAGATTATGCCTGGCACAAGGCACTTTCACGAAATCATCCAGAACATGTACAGTATCAAACTCCAAGCCTTTGGCTTTGTGCACAGTGCCCAAAATGTACTCTACAATATAAGACAGCACTCAATTAGATGGGGGCATTCTAGGGAATGAAAGAAGAAAAAAATTTCCTTGCTGATATGAAGCTTTGCTGGAAAAGGAAAAAGAGGAAACTATAGTCACAAAAAGAAAAGGATCAGAGAAAATGTATTGCAGAAACACCATTAAGAATCACAGCCCAGAGCACAGAGTAGCTTCACCTGCACTTGACAGGAAGGGACAAAGGCGAAGAAGAGCGCTGTGTGGCGTGCTCAAAGTTGCACACATTAGAGCTACACTCAAAAGCCCCATGTGGCTGGCTTGGAAGCAGCACAGTGATAAAGACTCTGTAAGGAACAATGAGTGCTCTGTTCTGCTCTCCTTTCTCTTGATTTACTTGAAGTGGTGCTAGGGATTAAACCAGGGACTTGCCCTGCTTTCTCTTAAACAACACATCTACTCATGGTCACAGATACTGCATGCAGGATGAAACATGAGAAGACAATCTGCTCCTCCACTTGGAGGAAGACAAGCAGCAGCAGTTTTCCCTACCTGCAAAGTCCAGATCTTCTATATGGCATTTTGCTATCCTTTCTACCAGTTCTGGAATCCTGATGTTGTACTTCTCAACAACTGCAATCTTTGCTTCAAGCTCCTTGTCCTCTGCAGCAGTCACATACCTCTTGAAGCCACTAAAGCCCTCTTTGTGCACCCATCTTCTGATGAATCTGTCTTTAATCAAGAGGTTTCCTAAGGAAAACACAAACACAGTCACCATGAGGCAGGCTGTCCCCACTCTAGGGCAGCAGCTGCACACTCCTAGGCAGGACACCGAGTCAGGAGACCCAGGTTCCAGTCCTGACTGCATCACTAATTCACTGTGTGTCCCTCGGCAAGTCAGTGTAGTGATCTCTCTGTCTCCAACTGAGGATCTACAGCCCTAGGCATCAGATCCTCACCTACTTCACTGGGACTGGATGAGTAGAATTAGAAGGGGAAAAAAAGTGCTATGAAAGCACAGGAAGTTATGTGGGGCCCAACAAGGAGTTGTCAATGTATAAAGTTACTTAGGAAGACAGATGCTGGGGAAGCCAACCTAAGGGGCCAAAGCTGGAAAGTAGTAAGATTCCTGAGAGAAGGATTTACAAAAATCTGTCAGTGCCTCTGAAAACAAGAAGCTACAGGCATTCTCTCAATAAGGAAAAAATCCACTTCTCTGGCAGGATGATGAGAATCCTGACTCAAACCCAACTCGAGCTACCATGTCCCTGTCACTCATGTGCAGCTTTCCCCTGCCCTGGGCCAGTGGGTATACTCACGTTTCTTCCGCTCTTCCTCTGGCTGAAGAAGGATCCAAATATCAATGATTCTGTCCAAGCCAAATGATTTAATACCCTAAAAAAAAGGTTTTTTTGGTGCGATTTTTTGTTTTGCTTAACAAAGCAAAATACATCTATTAAGCAGGGGATCTTTATATGCTATGGTTTCTTGGAAAAGACCTTAAACTATATCCAAGTTAAAGAGGGAACTTCACCAAGCTGTGTGGCCTAGAAACTCAGGATTATCAAATTCTAAATTTTAACCACTGCCAAACTCTTCTTACATTTTTTTAAAAAATATATTTGATTGTTTGCAGCTCAGACGCATAGTGATCCTCCTGCTTTCAGCCTCCCCAGCGCTGGGGTTACAGGCCCTATACCAGAACACCAGGTCTTGGTGGCCGCCCTGGGGGCAGGGCTGGTGCAGCATGTGGTGCTAGGATCAAACTGTGGTCTTTGTGCTTGCCTAAGTTTGGCTAAACAGGCACTTTAGCTCACTGAACTATCTCACCAATAAAAGCTCAATATAAATCTATCTCCAGAAATAGGAAACGGTTTCCACAAAGAGAACTGAATATAAAGTGTTGACTAGGAATACTGACCACCTTTCTATGAGAAAGAAATATAGTGTCTATAGATCCAGATTATTCTATGATGTTAAAGATTAGATCTTGGAAGAAGGGGACTAATTGTGACATAGTAACCCTGCTCTACCTAAGCAGCACCTGCTGAATACTGGTCAGAGCTCCAGCACTCATGTGGAACCAGACCTAGAAGACAGAATGACTAGGGCTCCTTGCTCCAAGAGCTTTTCAGGTTTGGGGGAAGAACACACAAACCAGTGAACTAAGACAGGATACATTACAACTTACAAGTAGATATGGAATCATAATAATGACACATGCTACATGTAGGAGGAGGATGCAACAAAGGGAAAGAGAACAACCTACTTTATATTATGCCCAGGCCTGAAGATAGACCAAAAATACTACTCACTTACAATAATGAAATGGCTAATATATCCTATATCCACTAGATGAAATACTGTAATCCAATTATAATAGCAACAAAAAAACATGTTTGTATTGAATGAAAAAAGCATACATCATTTTAAATACTGTAATTTCAATTATGCAAAAAATATACTATAAAGACAAAGACAAAAATAATTAGCAAAATGAAATACTAAGGTTATATGTAACTTTCATTTTAGATCCAAAATTTCTATCACATGAATGTATAATCTTTATTTTTTTAAAAAGAAATATAAAACACCTTTTGATTATGAATCACTGACTACATATACTGACTATCTAGGGCTGGGGAGTAAAGCTTAGCGGTATACCGCCTGCTAGCAAGCTCATGGTCTCCAGTACAAAAATAAAATAAAATAAAAACTGAGTACCTAGGAACTGGGGAGATGGCTCAGTGGAATAAGCACTTCCCTGGCAAGCTCAAAGGCCTGAGCTCAATCCCTGGTTCCACAAAAAAAAAAAAAAAGGAGTACC
>PVKA01032722.1:0-25038 GCA_004027165.1 Ctenomys sociabilis
AGGAGAGGAGAGGAGAGGAGAGGAGAGGAGAGGATGAAGTAACACCAACCAGGATGAAGAAGAGATCTCTGGTTGGGGAACGGAGCACCACGCGAGATTGAAGCCCATGGGTGCGTCTACTGCCCCTGGTTCCACCCACCACAGACCCCACAGCATGACTGCTTAAGTACAGGGAGCCACAGTCTACGCCTAGGGTGGATCTGGGCTGCTAAATGCCATTCTCCATGATGATACAGGGTGTCCTTGGAGAAAGTAGCTGACTCCAGAAGCGAGTGAGGGGAAATAAAGAAGAGGATAGAATGGTGGCCCTGAATACTGCCTAAAATTCTGTTCCACTAACAATAACTACTGTTCTTACTACTCTTATGACTGATAATATTAATTCTCATTGCAAGACAGAAGCTACATCAAGGATTAAACTGTTTTCATTTGTCTGTTCACAATAAGTAGATAAATTAATTAAATTATTTAACTGCATTAAAACTACATGATCTATGGTTATGTTCAGGGAAAATAACATATAAAAGAATGCTGAAATGCTACTGATGTTTCTGTGTTCTCAAGAAATGGAAATTAAAACAACACTCAGATTTCATCTCACTGCAGAAAGAATGGCTATCATCAAGAAAGCAGCCAATAACAAATGCTGGAGAGGCTGGGAGGGAAAAGGAGCCTTCTCCACTGCTGGTGGGAGTGCAGACTCATGCAGCCACTATGGAAATCAGTGGGGAGACTCCTCAAAGCACTAGGATTAGACGTCTACTTAACCCAGCTATTCCCCTTCTGGGTATCTTCCCAGAAGAACCGAGCACACCACACCACAGTGATATATGTGCACCCATGTTTATAACAGCATAATTTGTCATAGCTAAGTCTTGGGTACAACCTGAATGTCCGTCAACTGAGGAATGGACAAAAAAGATGTGGTACTCAGCTATAAAGAAAGACAAACTTACAGGGATATGTTTTTGTTTTGTTTTGTTTTGTGCAGAACCAGGTATTGCACTCAGGTCCTTGGGCCTGCCAGGCAAGTGCTTATTCTACTGAGCCATCTCCCAAGGCCCAAGAAAAACTTATAGGCAGATGAATACAGCTAGAGATCATAAATGAAATATTATTCACTTACTTGATACATGAAATAAATCAGACTAATATATGTACACATAGTATCATCTCTCTAAGGTAAGAAACTGAAAGAGTAAATAAGATCTAAAAGGAATAGTAGATATTGTGAAAGCGAAAGAAATTGTTCAAAAGGAAAGAACAGCCAGGATAGGGAAAGAAGGGAAAAATACCTGTGCATATACACATAAGATAGCTAAGAAAATTGTGCTATTAATTTCTAATAGTTCATTGGAAGGAACAGGTAGTGTTAATATTGTTCAATCAATTTTGCATGCATATATCTTATAAGCTCAGCAACTACTTTGAAGATAAAAATGTGGAATATAATAACCATTGTTAATTTCCTATCATCTTGTTTTGAAATTCTGTATCATTTTTACTGGTTTTTATTCTCTTTTAAACAAACGTATACCTTGTCTAAAGGCTCTACTCCTAAGGGAAATTGCTGCTGCCACTTGTGCAATGTGTAACACGTTTTGTGACTGTGAGATGATTTGAGAGTGTACAAATGGCTTACTCTCCACACGCATGAGGCTAGCCAGCAGCACGGACTAGAATTAGAATCCAAGGCTCAAACAACAGGCCGCCTTGTATCTGCTAAGGGCAGACTCTGCTCATCCCGTACGTTCTCCAACAAGCATCACTTTGTCTTGCCCAGTGAACATTGCTGGTACCACAACACCGAGTGTGTCAAGTCTGCCACTTCCCAAAAATAATTTCCATCCATCGGCCCTTGAGTCATAACAGCCAACATCGCTGGGTAGAGCTGCAAATGGCACTCGATGCCCTGCAACGAGCGTTTCAGGGCAGCATCTTGGTGGGGCTTTCTGTTAAGTGGACTGCTCCCCACTTAACAGTATTATGGAAACTCTCAGATCTAGTAACAAGAAAAGCAAGAAGCTGGGTGGGGGAGTGGCAGAGTCAGCCTGTCAGGTACACATTCTAGATCTGACTCCAGCTTACAGACCGTGAGACTGAGATGAGCCACAGAACGCATCACCCAACAGGCTGCAGAGCTTGTGGGGAAAACCAGGGAATATGTTCCTTTCTCAGTGGAAGCGTGACATGGGCAGGAAAGTGCACAGCGTATTCTGTGCTGCAAGATTCTCAGCACTAAACACGTGCAACAAGCACTCAGACCAACAAACAGAAAACAGGGTGTTCCATCAAAAAGAGCTTGGCCTTTATTCCCATCTGTAACCCAATACTCCACATTCACAAGGCTAGCTCGCAGCACAGACTAGAGGTAGAATCCAAGGTTCAAACAACAGGCCTCCTTGTATCTGTTAGGAAGGGCAGACTTCGCTCATAGATACATTCTCCAACAAGCACCACTCTGGAGAATACACAGTACTATTCATGTGATATGGGATCACACCCTTTCCGTGTCAAGTTTCTTCTACTGCCATCAGAAGAGTCTTCCAAAGGCAGGTGAGATAGCTCAGTGGACTAAGAGCCTGCTTAAGTGAGTGCAGGGACCGGGGTTCAATTCCCAATACTACATGCCATGACAGCTCCAGCCCACACACACTGAGCCAGCAACTGAGTCTGGGTGTGGTGGTGCACACCTATAATCCCAGTGGGGTGGCTGGAAACAGGAGGATCACTAAGAGTTCAGGCTGCATAGTGAGACCCTGCACAAAAAAAAGAAAAAGAAAAAAAAGTGTTCCCCACAGGTGCCTGTACACAGCTCCTTCTGTTGTGTAAGTGTGACTGGTGCATGTTCTTATAAAACACATGTGGTATATTTTCTATTTGATTTGGATTAGTTTCCATGTTTTCAGTACTTCAAATAGTCCTACTTGTATATTTTACTGTATTTTTGCTGTTAAAGTAGACATTCAGTTTATTTTTGTTAGGCCCAAGGACAGAACTGCCAGGTCACATACAGCTTTCCTATGCTACTGTAACAAATTGACACCCCTCGTAGCTTGGAACAAGAATCCAGAGGCCAAAATGTTTCCCTGTGTCTCAGGAGGCTAAAATCAAGTGGGCACCCACAGAGTGATACCCCTCTCTGCAACAAGGTCCAGGGCAGACATCTGTCTCTGTGACTCCTTCAGATCCAAAGGCCCCCAGCTTTGCTTGGGCCGTGGCTCCACCCTCATCCTCTGTAGCAGCAGTGGCTGGTGAAGACTTCGCACTGCACGACACCGCAGCAAAGACTTTGGGCATCTCTCTTCCCCCAGGAAGCACATGATTAGGCAGGCTGACAGCAAGAGTACACAATAAAATCTCTGCACCTTGAAGACACCATGCCAGCGTGCTCCAGGCATGCACATGTTTGCGGAAACATAATGCATAATAGCTGAAGCTGGGAAGCAGCCTGTATGTCCATCAACAGATTCTGGATGATGGAACTGTGGCATTTACTCCCCATAGGGTATTATTTTGCTGTACAGAAGGATAAACTGGAGTTATTTGTAGGAAAACGGAGACCTTGAGACCATACTGCATGGCTTCCCTTATATGAGAGACCCAAAGTATAGACAAAATTAAAGAGCAAAATAAAAGACATAGAACAGTAAACAGGGTACAGGTCTTTTGCACAAAGAAAGAAAGACTAAAAGATCAAAGGGACATAAAAATAATTGCGGCATGCCAGGCACGTGTACCAGCTCACTGTGCTGCGTGTGATCCTGGCATGCCATGATTACGTGGCTGTGTAATTTCTAAAGCAGCCTCCCCTCCATCAGCAGCCCCTGTGCCACCTTGCTGAGTCTCAGAGCCACGCTCTCCAGGTGGCAGGAGGAGAAGGCTGTGACTCCACCACCCACCAGAGGCATATACTGGGAAGGTGTTTTGAAAATATTTTACATCCCCATTAAGCAAGTTCAAGTTTCTTCTGTTCTGTGTCTCAGCTCTGAGTTCCTCTGTTAGTCCTGCGATACTTCTAAATATAAACATTAAAACTAAATTTTAACAAATATGTCTACATAAATTAACTTCTGCCATGTATAATGCAATACAGTGAGAGCTACAGAAATACAAAATAAGTAGTTGATTTATAGTTGGAAGGCCAGCTAAGCAAGTGTAGGAAACAAAAGACAAGATGAAAAAAGGAACAAAAGTATTTATACTATGCAATTGAGCTCCAGATTTTAAGAGAGAAACATGAGAAACAAGGATTAAACCATAGCACTAAACCCAGCTCTACACATTGAAGGCTTTGCTTTTTGTTTCTGTCAGAGCCAGAAACTGAAACCAGCCTGCCTGCTTGCTTTGAGCTGCATGCCCTCCCCATTCCGCCCTCCCACAGGAGCCAGGAGAAGCTCATCGCATCTCTGAAAGGACAGAAATCCTCACTCACTTGGTTAGTGAAGCAGTCCGCTTCTGCAGTCCTTGACCAAATACCCTTTATCCTCAGCATAGAGGGCGAGAGATTTAATTTGCTCATTTTAAGAGGACTCAGCACATTGTCAGCTGACGTGCAAAAAGATTTCAGTGGAAGGGCTTGGCGGAGGCAAGCCACTTAGTTAACAGCAACCATGAAGCAGCACAACAGAAAAGAGGCAGAGAATTGGGGTTGACAGGCCAGGCCCTGGCCCACAGGCAGCACCTCCCCTGCCCTCCCAAGCGCACCGACAGGAGTGCTGCACCAGTCACCTTTTCAAAGGCCAAAGCACAGCAAGCCATCACTGCACCCAGCCACCAAACTCCATTTCCTGTCCACTTGCTACCCGAACACAGCTCTGGGAGCCTCTGTAGCTTCTAAGCACAAGCATAAGGACAACAGTGAGCTCACAGCTGCACCCACCTTAGTACAACTGGAAACAAAGTAATCCCCTCCCCCACCAGAGAAGTTCCAGCATCTCTCAAAAACCCAGGTTAAACCTAAGACTCAAGACAAACCCTCAGCTATGAACCCCTGTAAAATCAAAATCAAGTTACATAATCTCAATGCACAAAGGGACAGAGCCAACATTCTCATTATAAAGAGGAAAAATAAGGGGTTTAAAAAGCACAGACTTAGAACTGGGAAGAGAGCTCAGGAGTCTAAGCACCTGCTTGGCAAACTCAAGGAACTGGGTTCCACTTCATGGTAATTCATGCCACACCAGGCCTAGAACCCAGGGTGTGCAGTGCCATCATGAAACCAGGCGTGGTGGTGTGCACTTGGAATCCCAGCACTGTGGAGCCTTAAACAGGAGGGTCACACTGAGTCTGAGTTGTGTAGTGAGACCCTGTGATAAATACATAAACAGCAGATCCAAGACCAAGACCCAGCAGGGCCAACATTATGTCTCACAGCTGTTCGGTGTGAACCCACACAATCGACCAGAGTAGGCATTCTGACCTGAGAAGAAGATTTATTGGGGGCACCAAGCAGGCTGGCTGTGTAGTGGACCAAGACAGCAGTGAACAAAGGGGGCATAGGAGACTTCATAGGACCCTTTAGGGGGTAACCGCAGGCTGGAACAGCTAGATCACAGGTGGACATTACGTTTTTCCTTGCAGTTTAATTCTGCTTAGGTAAGAGAGAAGTGAGCCAAAACCAGAGTACAGTGTGGGGCAGGGCTGGGGTTGGGGCAGGGTGTCTGGGAAGCCAAGAGTGGGGTGCTGGGGGCAAGTGCCGAGGAAACCAAGGGTGGGGTGCTGGGGGTAAGCTGCCTAGGAAACCAAGAAGAGGGTGCTTGGGGCAGGGTACCTAGGAAATCAAGAGGGGTTGCTTGGGGCAGGGTGCCCAGGAAATTTTGAGTCCTGAACTATCACCAGCAATGTACTCAGCACCCAGTGCACAGGGCTGGGAAACAGCAGTTCAGGGCAGTTCCAGCTGAGGCCAGCCTCACCTCTCTCTCGGGTTCGCTCCCACTTGTGTCCCACAAAGCCCCAGGCAGACAGTCCAGCTCTGCCATCTCTGCCTTCCTGGGTGTGCACTGCCCCTTCACCTTCATTTCTGCAGTTCCACACACGGGCTTCTACTGAGCTCCCTGCCCTTATGCTCCCTTTGAAATCTGGATAAAAGCCTCCGTGACCTTCATCGCTTGCGTTCCCAATGACAGTACAATCAGCACCATTGCTACGAAGTGCCACCCACATGGCCGTGCCTCCTCCAGATGCTGTCAAGGCTCTGACTCCCACACCAAGTTTGTGTTTCAGTGCTCTCCCAGCTGCCGTCAGAGCTCTTATGTTGATGTTTGTTTGCAGCATTTATCCTGCCCTCAAGAAAAAAAGAAGTTGATTAGCACTGTTCAGTCCAGCGGGTTTACATGTCAACAAATTGATCACTAGCTGTATGTCCCCCAGCATTTGTTTCTATACCTATCCATTAGTGGAGCACTTCCTGTTAAGTGGACCCTTTTCCTCCTACAGTGCCCACTATTCCACTCAGCCAGGATGCCAGGCAGTGCTGTGGGTATCCATTTTGCTACTTCAGACTTCACCTTCTAGGCCCACAGGCTATTTCTTCATTTTATAATTCAAATTGTAAAAACTTTTCAGATTATTTTTAAAACCCAAGGTCACTGCGGCAATGCCAAGGTCTGCTTGTGCAGAAGCGCCTGCCGAGCCCCCTTGGGTTGTGCTGTGGCCTCCTTACGGCTGAACACCTGACCTAGTGAAAGGCATGCAGAGAACCGATTCCCAAGGCAGCCACACTCGAGCAAGGGCTCGGGGCTGTCTTGGCAAGTGAAATGTTCACACATTTGCACTCTGAGCCTTCAGTAGGTGAGGTCTTGCTAAGTCTTCTGATGTCTTCAAGGAAGCTTTCCTCTTCCACCTGTACAAGGCTCCTAGTTTCCATTTAGTGACAATCACCCTTCATCAGCTACATCTGCTTGGTCCTGACTCTACATGTGGTTCTTTCTGAGCCAAAATTTAAGATTTTTACATCTTTCTGCTCTTTTATTTGCCCCCAATTCTCCCTATCAATCCAGCTAAAAGCAATCAACAATACCCATGCCACACCCTGAATGTTGGGCTACCTTGAAATTTGCTGTACCAAATCAATTAGTCCACCACTCTTCGCCTGAATATCCTGCAAAGTTCAGGATACAGGGAAAATATAGACAAACATTCTGCCAGAGCAGAACACCCATGGCCCAGTCCACCTGCCAGTGGCATGCTTGTGCCCAGCTGAGCGTCCTGAGCCCAGACTGCACGGCCACATTCACCTCAGGATTCTGGCCTTTTGGGCCCTGACTAGCGCCACTCACCAGTCTGTTTGTGGACGCTGGAACTTCTCTAGGTCTCATCTCCATATCTTTCTAAACTTCTCCAAAGCACTTCCAAAGGTTTCTGAAACACAGTCAGGTACGATCATAGCAACAGCCCCAGTTTTCTGGTACTAGTTTCCTGTACCAGCTCTTCAGGTATCATAGCAAATACCTGACACCCACTTACAGAGGAGATTTAATATGGTTCAGAGCTCATGGGGATTCCCCGTGCAGCTGGCTCTGGGTCAGAAACCCTCAGCAGCGGGGGACGGTGGAGCAAAGCCGCCTAGAGTGTGGCAGGCCAGAGCAGAGCTGGGACAGTGCCTGCCAGGGCTGGAGCGAGCAGACATGTGCTGTAGCACCACATCGGGCTGCCCACCCAGACCCAGCCACATGCACACTCCACCCACCCCCGGGGTGGCCCAAAGCCAGGCATGCTGACTCCCCACCCACTCAACACCAGTGGGAAAAGAATCCCTAGGAAATCAGAAACCTAAACCTACAGAAAGCAGAGTTACAGAACTCCACTCCCCCTGCACCAGCAACGCACCAAGCTCAAAACAGGCACAGCAACAGCTGTTGCATGGCAACACCTCACTGAATAGCCTGGGAGCCTCAAGCTCCACATGAGAAGAAATCTCCCTGAAGACGAGCTCACAGGCTAAACCACAAAATAGGAAAGGAAATTCACCAGTGTGAGTTAAAAGAAGCAAGAAATAAAGCAGTGAATATCCCAGAAGTCTTGTTATTGAAAAGGCCTAGAGGGACTTCTAAGCAAGCCCTGCATACATAAGCTTCTCAAGAAATGAATGAAAAATCAGACTAGGGAGATAAGAACACTGTCCAAGTGGTTTTAAAAGAAGATCTGAAAAAGTAAATACAAAGTCTGGAAAGGAAAATTACATACAATGAAAAACTTTGTAGGTGTGTTAGATAGGTATACTCTTCAGAAATGAAAGCTGGTAAACAGGAACTAGAATTGACACATTCATCCAGAATAAATCCCAGGAAGATCAAGTGCTAACAATTATGAGAAAGAGACACAGAGGACCACTTAAAATGCCTCATCTGTTACTAGAAGGGGGGTTAGGGGAGATGGAGACTTAAAAGGCAAGAACAGAGGCTGGGGAGATAGCTCAATAGCCTAAGTGCCTGCCTGACAAGTGCAAGGTCCTGAGTTCAATCCCTGGTACTGCAAAAAAAAAGAAAAAGAAAAACAAAGGCAAGACCAGCACAGTCTCTGAGCCGCAGAAAGGAAATGAAATAAATAGATGGCCTGTTATCATCTAAGGCTGAGCACAACCCACAGGGCTCCACAGTCCCAGAAAGGCCCTTGCCACTCTCCCTCCCTAGCGGGTCATGGGCCTCACACCCCTCAGGTTCAACCAACATAATTTTGAAGCCGAGCTACAGCCGAGTCACAGCTGAGGTCAGGGGTCTGCCTTCCTGAATCTGACTGAAGATCCATAACCCCAAAGAGGCCAACTTATTTATTTATTTATTTATTTATTTATTTATTTATTGTCTTTTTGAGACAGGGTCTCACTATGCAGTTCAGGCTGGCCTTAAGCTCACTTTGTAGCTCAGGCTGGTCTTGAACTCACAACAATCCTCCTGCTTCAGCCTCCCGAGTGCTGGGATTACAGGCCAACTTAATAAAGTCTACCCTTGTGGCTGTAACAGCCGCTCAGGGGCAGACATGAGACGCAAGGAGCACCAAGCGGGCAAGCAGCCAGGCTCTCATTGGCCAGAACTTTTCTTCTGGAGCCATCAGATGAGCAGAATGCAAACCCCATCTGCAGAGCCATGGTGTAGAAGAGAACAAAGACACCCTGGAAAGGGATGCCACCATCGGGGGGATGGGCCCCAAATCCAGCTGCACCCAACCCAGTATCACCCCTGGACTGCATGGTTTACTAGTAAAGAATTTCTGTTTTCTGCTGAAAGCAGTTTGAGTTATATTTCTACACTTTGTGATTCAGAGAATCCAGACTAATAAAATTTTTAAAAGCAGCAGCAGCCGCAGAGCAAGAGGACAGTTATTCTCTAAATATTTCCCCAATTAAAAATTCTGAGAAGAATTTGGGCTTTAATCCCAACACTGCTGCAACTCATTAACCGTGTCCTACTTCGTGGATTGGATCTATATTTCGTAATGTCTCAGAGCTCTTCCAGTGACCTCTAAAGGCTTCGCAAAAGTATAAACAGCTCAAAATGATTTTTAATTAATTGAAATGGAAAATACAATGTTCAGAACTGTAAAATGCCACTAAATAAAAGTATCAATTTAGCTTTACAAGGAAGGAATCAATAACAATGGCAATGAATGTGTTTCGGAAGAAGAATGGGCAACAGAAGGAGACTTTAGTGCAAAAAGAAAGCCCCCAATTGCCTAGGGATGAACATTTATCGGATGGGGGGGGATGGGGCTGGGGCCGAAAGACGTGCTCACAGGGTGTCCCTACAGCTAAGCTTACAGCTGCATCTGCATAAGGGAGATGGGAAGAAATCTCCAGACGCATCAGCGGCACCTTCCTCCTCTCACAGCCTCTGTTGGTTCCTAGTCGCTCAGTGATGTTCAGCGATCTCCTCTACAACCTGAATGTCAGATAAATCCCAGGAATCCCAAGCAGAGCAGCAAGCTCATCCTTTCTCAGCCTTCCAGTTGCAGGATGACACAGATTATCTGGGACCAGGATTGGAGCCACCCGACATAACAAATGCCACTGCTAAGTGGCTATAATCTATTCCAAATTACACCACTCTTGATCAGCAACAGAGCCTACAGCAATGGGCTGGCCCAGCCGCCAGCCAGCTAGCAGTCCCTGTGCAATGGCCAAGCCCGGCTGAGCTGCCATGGCGTGCCTCCCGGCTGTCGCCCTCTGTGGCTTGGTCCCCAGACTGTTCACGAGCCACACTGAAGAAGCACTAGGAAGCTTCGATGTCAGGTAAACCATCTCCCAACACTGTCACAGTGTGCAGAATGTGTGACAGCAGCTTAGAGACACACCTCAGGGAGAACATGAAAATGCACATTCACTGTGACTGCCTCTGATAACACGCAGTTCAGTGCTGCGTGGAACAGCGCTGACGCACGGCGGGAGGCGGAGCTAGGCCTGGGCAGGCTGCAGTGCCACCAAAGCCCGAGCAACCTGCTAAGCTAATATTTTTCACTTTAAACGTGTACGAGTGATCAATAGTAAGAATATCTGCTATATAACAAGGTGTTCTTTTAATCAAATGCGTATTTTAGAAATTAAGGAGAGGTAGCATGAGCGCGTGAGCGGCATGGGGGTTTCCTCCTAGGGGTTGCTAAAATCACGGAGCAGCCTGGGAGCAGCTGGTCAGTGGGTGAGGTTTAAGTGACGTCCGTCCCCGTGCCTCTCACCTCAGATCTGCCTTTTGTTTGGTGGGAGGAGAGGTTGGAGATTTCTTTGCAAGCCCCAAAAGAGTGTGAGCTGATTCCTCCCGACGCTGTCCAGGTCATACTAACTGTGTCCACTGCTGTGCCATGTTATCTTTGCTCTGCCAGATCTGTATCTGGGGCCACCAAAATCTATTTCTGAAATCTGCCTCTTTCTGCAGCCAGGACCCTGAGAAGAAAATGCAAGCCTGGCAACACCAAAGGAGCCTGTGTGGCCAGCTCACCCCACCTTTGTCTCTCTGAAATTAGTCTTTCCAAGGCATCAAGGCTCTCAAAAATCAATTGCTCTTTTAGAGATAAAAATAACATGTTCCCAGAGCACACTGATTATGAGGGAGTTAAAGTTTCCCAACTACTGTAAAATCAATATAAATGCACAAACCAAAAATCGAGCTGCTTGGTTTTTGATCAAACAATATGCTTCAAAACTCACTTCTCAAATTTGAGTTATCTTTCCAATAGCCATGTCCAGTCAATGCTCAATTCCTGATACTTTACGTTCACTTATTAAGCCAAACATGGTGTTTAAAGGTTTGATGGAAGGTCAGAAATAACCACTGGCCAGATCCAGTATAGCATGTTCTTCTGCTCAGTGTCACTCACTTTACAAATAAACAGCTGCAGAGCACATTGGAGTAGCACGCGAGCTTGACCGCAGACCAGTACTTCCAGGAATAACAGCAGCAAAAGTCAAATCAAGGATAATAAAGGCACCGAAGAGCTACACACATGATGCGAGCAAGAAAGGGTAAGATTGCTTTTGCAAAAAGGACAGTTTCAGAAAGATAACCCGTAGGAGCCCCTAGCTATGGCTATCCAGGTAAAGGACTGCAGCGGAGCTCAAGTGACTCTGTGAGGCTGGACAGAGAAGCTCGAGAACTGAAGGCCCGTCAGCAAGTGGCAGACTTCACACTGATAGTTAGGGAGATAGGGATTTAAGCAATAAGCGTCCATAAATCAAAGCTGAATATTCTACCAAGCTAAGCATCGTGAAGGTAAAATCTAGAATTGAAGACTTAGCATGGAGAACTGATGAACACGACATTCTGCATTAAATTCCAGGAGGAGGATGGGCACTGAACAGGGAAAACCAAGCCAGAGCCTGAGCCTCCTGACAAGAACCCAGCTTCACAGGGCTACGGTAAGGTGAGCAGTCTGCCAATAAAGCTGTCTTGCAGAGGAAAGAGGCAACTGTCTTTAGCGGAAGGACCACAACAGCAATTTGTAGCTTCTAGAGCTTCTAGCACTTTTTATTTGTGATGTCTTATAGTCAATCAAAAATTACTAAGCATAGTAAGACTCAGATAATACGACCTAAGATCAGAATGTGACAACAAAGATACTGGAGCTGATAACCTAGGCAATTAAAGTGCCTATAATTAATATGTTTAGTATAATTAGGAGAAAGCTATGAAAATAAGATGTTATTGAAGTGAAGAGATTTTCACATGAAACTTGGGCTATCATAGGTATTAATGTAGAGGTGGAGATGGAGATAGATATAACTGAAATGAAGCTCAAGAATCAAACAAAATGATATCAGAAACCACTGGCAGACAGATTTAACAATAGGTTGGCTTTGCTAGAATCTGAACCCCAAAATATTACACATTCCTATTAATAAGCTATTAGCTTGCCTTCTCAGTTACTCTACTCCTTCACCATTTTCTTTTTTGTTGTTGATGACGGTTTTTTTTCTTTTTTGACCCAAATGTCACCGATATTTTCTGTTTACATGAAAGACAAAAATTCTTTAAATTCTGAATTTTTATTCTGAATGCTGTATTTCGTAACACAACACTTGTGATTCCTTCTGCTTTCTCAATTGTTAGTTAACCATTGTTAATTTGGTATTATTGTAGTTATTTGATAGCTGTTTGAAAAAAAGGAACTTTTGTAAATTTTTTAAAGAAAATATTCATTAATCCCCAAAAAATAGGTAAAAACTAAAAGTATCTTTACCAAGGTACAGTATAATCAGATTGCCAAAAGTCAAAGAACTTTTCAAGAGGAAAGATGAGCCAGCCAAATAGCTCAGTGGATTAAAGCACAGGAGCCAGGGGTTTGATCCCCGTGCCTGCCATGCTGGCCCCGCCCCCTGGGGCATGCTGAGATAGCAGTAGAGACTGGACATGATGGTGTGTGCCTGTAACCCCAGCTCTTGGGAGGCTGTAAACAGGCGGGTCTCTACAAGTCCGATCTAGTAGTGAGACCCTGAACACTCTATAGACCCTTCCCTAAAAGAAAGAGAGAGAAGAAGGAAGGAAGGAAGGAAGGAAGGAAGGAAGGAAGGAAGGAAGGAAGGAAGGAAGGAAGGAAGGAACTGCCATAAGACAATAAGTATATTTCTCAGTAGAACCCTTGTGGCCTGAGGGAGACTGGGAAGATTGTACAGAGTGCAGAGAGGAAGCAATGACAAAGCCTGCCACATATGACTGAGCTGTCCTCTGAAATAACAAATATTTCCCCACGGAAACAAGAGAATGGGAACTCCTCACTAACACACTTACCACATAAGAAATCATAACAAATACTAAAAAGAGTTCTTAACATTGACATAAAAGGATGTTAAACTCACACCATGAAAGAAAACATAAGAAACTATAAAACTCAATGGTAAAAGTAAATATGAGGCATGGTTGAGGCATATGATGAATACTTAAATTTCTAAAACTATTACAGTGAAAGGCACATGGCCGTTGATTACCTCCAAGATACTTCCTCTTGTTGAAACACTCTTATACCATCATTCTTGCCACTTTCTGAAGAAATTCTAAGTCCATTTGCACAAGTATCTTTATGAGGTAAGACTAAAGATGCACAGTGAACACTGCAGACCACAGTGTGCCCCCCTCCCTGCCTATCCACAGATCTAGCATCATGCCTTTTGACTCTGTTCCTAGCTCAACAAATTAATGAAAGGTTGTGGAGGATCACCTGGGCAACTCTCCATCAAAGAAGAACAATTGTTCCCATTTTCACTGTGCCTGGCCCTATTTCCATGGATCCACATCCACATGTACAGAGCTGGCTAGGACTTTGCCTTATCCCTTCAGTTGACTTTAAGCAGTGCATGCTGGTCTAGCCAAGATGCTGGTGGTCACCTTTGAAGACGGCATGGGTGTTTCCCCAGTTAACTCCACATGCTGATCTATATATGGGCAGAATCAAGATGGGACAAAGAGCCAGTGCTCCATGCTATCAGCTGGCATCGAGCCTCAAGATTGAGGCTATGAGTTTCTGGAACTTGAAAGATTATACATCAGAGCTGAAGCACTAGACCCCAGAACATTAGATACTATCTTAGTTGTGCAATGCTGATTTTTCTGCACATCCTTCTCTGCATATTGCAGAAGTAAATGCAAGCCTCCTACCTAGCCCAGCTCACAGTACTCACCTACTTCCTGCCATTCTCAGTCACTCATCCTCAAGCCACTCCTTCATAACTGAGTAAACTCCAGGCTCATCCCTGTGTCAAAGCCTTTGTCCGAGATAGCCATCACCATGGCTGGACTCAAGACCCCTTGGCTTCCCATAACTATACATATACTTTAATACCTTTATTCTTACAGTAGGTTGCACTGGAAGTGGCAGATTGGAATTAATTTGACAGGATTCCAATAACTTAACCATGGGATTACAAATATAAACTTCCCAGAGTGAGATGCATACCAGAAAGGGCTCTCTCAGGCACAGGGACCAGGGGTTCAATCCCTAGGCCTGCTGTGCCTGACCCTAGCCCTGGGGTGCACTGAGGCTGCAATTGAGACCGAGTGTGGTGGTGCACATCTGTAATCCCAGCTCCTGGGAGGTTGTAAGCAGGCAGTTCACTAAGAGTCCAATCTGGTAGGGAGACCCTGAACACCCCTTCCCTAAAATACATAACAAAAAAGAAAAGAAAGAAAGAGCTCTCTATAAAAGGTAAATGTTTTTAATCATTCCAGGACATCAAAGTAGCCACAACAGTACAACAGAAGACACACACACACACACACACACACACACACACACACACGCACACTGTACACACACACCTCCCTAAGAAAATTAACTAACTACAAGAAGTAATTAAATTTACCAAGATTACCTGACGCAAGACAAATATAACAAATCAATTTTGTTCTATGAATCATCAATAAAAATTTTAAATTCACTTTGAATATTATAAATATTATAGATCTAGTACTACATCTAACTGAAGACAAATGAAACTTCTACTCTGAAAATTACAGAATATTGTTGATAGACAGAATTAATAAGTTCTAATGTTGTGCAGTACTGTGAGGTGACTATAGTTCACAACAATGATTATATATTTTATGACTACAAAAAAATCTTGAAGGCATCAAACAAACTGTAATGATAAGCAGGCAGAACTGTTAATTAAATTGATTTCGTCAGTAGATATTGTATGCATGTATGAAACATCATATTGTATGCCATAAATATGTCTAATTATTTATATGCTAATTATTTTTAATATTTAAGAAGATGGAAATACTATGGTGATTTGATCATTATACACAATTTAGAAGTACAGGATTATATCACACTGTACAACATAAATATATACAATTAATAATTCAAAACTTTTAAACTAACACTACTGAGAAAAATTTTGAAACAAATTAAAAGGACATTTTGGACTAAAAGATTGAATACTGCCAAGTTCACAATCATCTCTGAGTGATCTGTGGATTCAATACAAGCTAATACAAGTCCCTAACATATGTAAGTGGGTTTTGTTTCTTAGTACAGTGAGTGGCTTTGTTAAGAACTTGCTGAAAGAGCCAGGACATGCTGAAATGGAGACCGAGACTCGGGGTGGTGTCACATGCCTGTAATCCCAGTGCCTGGGAGGCTGAAAACAGGAAGATCTCTAAGAGTCCAATCTGTGTAGTGAGACCCTGTAGACCCTGCATGAAATACATAAAAATAAATTTAAAAAATAGAAAGTGGTGAACTGACTATGGTGGACTAGAGTAGAGCTTGAACTTGACTGTCGATAGGATCCACCTCAGACACTGGTGTAACGAACTTCCAGGTGCGCCTGGGTGGCTCGGGTAGGCATGGCCTGGGCGCCTGTGTCGGGTGCATTGCTGGCACTGTGCCCCTGCTCTGGCCCCCAGCTGCTGTGACCTAAGTTGTTTCTGCCATGACACCTCTGCCTCAGAGCCAGCTAATCATGAACCAGGGGTAGGCAGGTTAAACTGCTCCTCCTTCACACCGTGGGCATTTGGTGTTATGATTCTCTAAGGAAAAAGTTAACTGAAACAGAAAAGCAGTGCCGGAGAAGCTGCTGCTGCTGCTGCGAGGACACCTGGCAGATGGCTTAGTAGCTTCTGTGACTAGGTGACGGGAGGTGCTGGAAAGGCTTGGAGATGGAGGCTGGAGGCGCCCTGGGATGCTAAAGCTGTGCCAAGTGGCTGGCTTTGACCAGACCTCAGAAGACTGCTGACCAGAATGAGAGCAGCGACACTCAGGCTAGGGAGATTCCAGTCAGAAAAGAGGGCCCCATGGCCGCTGCACACAGGCCACGGGTGTGACACGCTTGCAGGATACTGGTCTGCATTTTGCCTACGTCCTGGCAGACATTCCCAAAAGGCTAAAGTTAGGGGTGCTTGATACATTAACCTGGCAGAGGAGCCTGCAGGATGCCCTGGTGGCGGGCTTGTGGCATGCTTACCACTGGCTGCCTTTGGCATGATTTTATAGTGAAAATCAGGGGCCAACACAGAACTGAAAAATCTGAAAATTTTTAAACATTGGCCAATAAGAAACTTCATGTAAGTTTGAAGTCAAAGGCTGTGTGGCTGCTAAAGAGATTCGTGTCATCAAAGAGCAACCAGAAGACAAGTACTTCCTTTACAGAGACAAGAAGCATGCCTTGATGGCCCTGCAGCAGCGAGCAGGCCCTCACACACAGCAGGCTTAAAGGGGCAAAGGTGTGAACTTGTCATTGGGCAAAAGAGTCCCTGGGACCCCCGATCCAGCAAGGCCTCCCAAGGAATCGATTTTTCACGTCCACATCATTCATGCCCTCAGCCATCCAGACTCTTGTAGGCAGCTGAGGTAGTGGTCCAAAGGGTCCTGGCTACGTTTCCACTAATAGCAGCTCTTGGCATCATCCACTTGATGCTGGTTTGTTGCATGCAAAGTGCAAAGGTTGTTGGGTTAGAGAGGCTTCGATGCAGGTGCCAAAGGAAGGCCACAGGAGGCCAAGCAGGAGCCCCTGGCAGGACACTATTTAAAGCTAAAGGAATAAGCTGAAGGCGCAGTGGAGGCCCCAGGAAGTTGGAGATGTCAGAAATGTGGGATATCAGCTGAGGAAAGCTGCAGGCGGTGAATGAATCCAGCTCAGAAAAGGTCTTGCAAGTCACAGCCCGCAGGGGTGCAGGGCTGGCACCAGCAAGCTGGGCTTAGGGCTGCAGCACTGAATACTCACTCTTCCGGTTTTTATTTTCACTTTGGTTTGCCTCTTTTCTGTCTCCCCATGACTCCGTTCTGGAATGGGAACATTTGCCGTATCCTACTATTCCTTGGGGTTAGGGAAACTATGAAGAAAAAAGGATGGGCTTCTCCATTCACGCAGCTCACAGCGCAGCTCAAGGCAGCCACCCTGCCTGTTCGTGAGGTAGCTCTAAAAGTACATTTCTGAAGGGTCATAGTTAAAGCCCAAACCCTATGCATAATCATTTGCTACTAGCCATACTTCCATTCTACCCATTGTTCCCAACCAGCATGCTCACTACAGAATTATACACATAATGAGGCAAAAATACTATGGGAAAGAAAAAAAATGTGGAAAAAGTATAAAATGGAAACAAAGCTTTGCAAATAAAGAGGGAAAGAGGGGCTGGAAGAAGGGAAGGGGAGCAGAAGGAAAGCAGAAAGCTAAGACAAATGATGAATGCAATCAATATTTACATCTCACTTGTCCCAATAAATGCAATACATATAAAAAAGAATACTGTGGCATTTACTTAAGAGGATGCAATGCAATGAAATGTACAAAAATATGAGGTGTTTCTAAAATGAATTCTGTCAAGTACATGCTAAGCAAATGTCTTTAATGATTTTAATGAATAACTTTATTCACTTGTATCATTTTCAGTAACAGTATAATAAGGCAAAAAATCTTTGTTTTGTTTTGCTTCGAAGAACACAAAGCTGAAAGTCAAAGGGGCGGAACTTCTGAAAACAGGCATCAGAGGTGAGTCAAACTGTGCATGCAGGATGGAGCCCGGTGGGGTTTTCTAGTGACCTGGTGACAAATCAGTTGCTGGAGCACTTTGGCTGCTGTACGTGCGCCAACTGTGACAGGACCATGGCGTTACCACTAGTCCAGAAGAGCCCTGCCGTCAGGCCGACTTCACTAATGCTTCGAAGCTCCAAACGCGGTCTCATCATCTCACGCACTTCCGGTTTCGGTGGAAGCACAAAGGCCAGCCATCAGGAGGCCCTGCGTCACGACAGCCTCTCCTAGCTCGTGCGGAATTCAGAACTCGAGCAAAGCAGGGGACAGGTTTAAAGGCGCCTCCCAACAGGACCAATTCATCAGGCAAAGACACCTGGTTGAAAATAAAGATCAGCAAATACAGTTGTCTAGAGAAAGGCCCACCTTCATCCAGCAAGGTCATCCCACCAGCTAAATCTATCAGTTCAGCGTAGGTCAGTCTCCTGCAATATGACAACGAAAAACTTGACCTCAGAGTAAGCACCATGTCAGTAGACAGAAACACTAGCACTCTGGCTTGTCATCCTTTGGATTCATTTTCTTGCCCTAATTTGTGAAGAATGAAGTAGTGTCCCTCTGCTCAAGCATGGATGCTCTTCTCATGCAGGGCAGGTGACTCATCAGCATGTGTGCAGCTCCCTCTGTGTCACTGAGACCACCATCAAAGGCCACCCAAACCTCTTGAGGCCAGGAGGGCCCTCACAGGATTATAGCTCCTAGCAAGCCTCATCTCCCTTCTTCCCACTGCACCTGTGCCATCCGCTCCTCTCCCCTGCTGTCACCAGTGAAAGCCAAGGGCTCACTTGTGCCTCCCATTCAATCGTTTGCAGCAGCTCTGGCCTAGTCTCTGTGCTGCACAAGTCCCTTGCCAGCTCCCGTAAGGAGTAGCACTTGTCCCCCACAGAAGGCCCTGCAGAAGCAGAGCACGCTGCCCACACTCATGGCAAAACCACAGGCCACCCCACAAGGAAGGCGGCCCCCAGCAGAGCACTGTGCAGACCAGCGTTCTGCCAGCTCCTCACCACAGCGAAGGGATTCACGCACACATTCTCCTCACATACAGATTTATTTTTCTGATTTACTAAATCAACATAAACACTCATGCTTATGTTTATGAGATTATGCTCCATCTCATACTCTGTTAAATTTGAAATCTTGACTTAGCCTGTTGCATTTTTATCCTAAAAATTTGAAAAGCTGCACTTACCTCAACTAGAAATGGTAGTAACAAGGTGGGGTCTTAGAAATTTTTTTTTTCAAGAAACTACTGTGTATTTTCTCATTAAACCTAGAGACATTCTGTAAAATTCCCAAGTCTTTACTATGTAGAACTTAATTAAAGGACATTCACAAATATAAAGCAACCTGTATCCTAACTGGCGAGCTTGCTGCAGCCTTCTTTCTGTTCTCCAGACCACTCAGTTTCTCTGTCTTTTCTGCTAACACAGCCTTCCCTCTCCCCTTCAACTAATGCTCTGTTACTGGTCCAGGTAGTAAAGATGGGAGAGGAAAAGAGCTCTCTCTGATTTCTCACAGGAATGCAGGAACCCTCTAAGTGCTGACTGCCTGATTTTAAATTGCTCTTATCAAAGAGCTATATACACGTAAGAAATTGTGACAATTCCCCTCAACAACCGGGTCTCAATTACCACAATCAGGACTTTTGAAAAAAAATCATCACATGTAAGTCAAACTGCACACACAAAGGACAGACACTGGCAGGGGGCTTTCTGGTCACCTGACAAACAAATCGGTTGCCTGCGCATTTTGGATAATGTAACATGCATCAACTGTGACAGACCATCAAATCATTACTAGTGCACCCATCCAGAAAAGCTCTGTCTTTAGGCCAACTTTGTTAATGCTTCAAAGTCCAGAATATAATCTCATTATTTTGTGCACTTTTTGGGTCCGATGAAAATGCAAAGACCAGCCATGGAGAAGCCCCTCCATTGAGCCACAGACTCAGGAAGAGGAGGCTGAGCAAGCTTCAGGGTGTTTTTTCTCTTTCACAGACTGTCTCTCTCTTCCCTCCACCACACTAGAGAAAACCACTTCACTGTCAGTCACACAACATTAATCTGACTCCTTCACTGCCCTGGGAGTTAACAATCCCATGAGCTACACTCCCCAAGAAAATGACCTTTCCAACTATTGCAGGTTGAAAATATACTTCTGAAGCCGGGCATGGTGGCGCAGGCCTGTAATCCCAGCACTCGGGAGGCTGAGGCAGGAGGATTGTTGTGAGTTCAAGACCAGCCTGAGCTACAAAATGAGCTTAAGGCCAGCCTGAAATGCATAGTGAGACCCTGCCTCAAAAAGACAAAAAAAAAAAAAAAAAAAAAAAAAAAAAAAAAAAAAAAAAAAAATATATATATATATATATATATATATATATATATATATATATATATATATACTTCTGTAAGTCTATTCTAGGGCTAAAGTGTGCTGTGCTAAGATGAATGAATGAACTTGAGTTTGATAGAAAAACCACTTTTAAAATAGGGTGGGAGTTAAGCTGATAATCTTGTTTTAGAGAGAAAGAAATGGAAGCCCAAGCAGCTGGGACGCAGTTATGCAGCTGACTAACCCTGGCCCAGCTCAACAGCGCAGAGCCCAGGAGCTCACTCTGGAGGGGCTTCTGCCCCACACCCCACTGCAGAGCTAAAGTCTCCTCTAAAAGGATGCAAAATAGTTAATGTCACTACACCTCCAAGTTGATTCCTCCAAAACCTCACAAAGTTTTAGAAAAGAATATCCACAGAAAAGGTGACAGCAAGGAAAACAGCTGTAGCTCAAGCCTGAAGCTCTCTTCCATATCTGTTTTCCCCAGGGCTGCTTGAACTAAACCCGTGACCTTGTAAGATCCTCCCTGGTACAAAATCGCAAAGCTTCTGTGTAATGCAGGATGTGGCATCTACACTCAGCTGGACTGTTCAAATACGTGGCTGTCTTTCTACACACCATAATGTACAGGACAGTGCCTGGATGCAAGGAGCCCAGAGGGGAGAGCCTGGGGCCCTGCCACAAGACTATTCAACCAAAGGGGATGCACAGGAGGGCAGGACCCAGAAGGGGTCCCTGGGCAGGTGACCTCAGATCTCGATTTCTAACTAAGTATAAGGCTATACAGCTGCCTTGCAAGGAACAGTGTCTCAGTCTTTCCATATTTACTGATTAAAATCTAAAGCTTTCACTTAATACCAGTTACTTACATAGCCCTGACTTGCAGGAAAAGCCTATTTAGGCAGGCATGGGACATATTCTAAAGCTAATTCAAAATTAAAATTCCACAATTCGCTCAATTCTCAGGCCACCATTTAATACATCGTGACCTCCAACAATTATTTTGCATTCCAGAGCAAATGGCTGAAGTGGATTTTCACTGAGTATAGTTTCCATTTGCACGTGGATAACCCTGCAGAAGACTAGGGTAGCCCTGAAGAGTATAAAACAGAAAAGAACCTATCTTCCTAAAGCATTCTAGGCCGCATCTGGCTGGCACTCTCACAGCCATTGCAGTACACTGAGCTCCACAGAGACAGCGCCAGGGCAAGTGAGAGCCAGACGGGCACTGGGCGACTGCGCACCTCGCTCAGGGAAGCAAGTAAACACGGGCGCCCGAGACCCTGAGAGGCCGCGAGGCCAGGGCTCATCAGATGCATTCTTTGTGCAAACTTGCCGAGAGGAGCCCAAGAAGAAGCACCCAGAGGCTTCCACTAACTTCTCAGAGTTCTAAGAAGTGCCCAGAGAGGTGGAAGACGATGCCTGCTACAGAAAAAGGAAAATTTGAAGACATGGCCAAAGCAGACAAGGCTCGTTATAAAAGAGAAATGAAAACTCGTATTCCTCCTAAAGGAGAAACAAAAAGGAAGCTCAAGGATCCCAGTGTGCCCAAGAGGCCTCCTTCAGCTTTCTTCTTGTTCTGTTCCGAGTACCGCCCAAGAATCAAAGGAGAACATCCTGGCCTCTCCAGTGGTGAGGTCGCAAAGAAACTTGGAGAAATGTGGACTAATACTGCAGCAGACGGCAAGCAGCCCTACGAGAAGAAGGCTGCTAAGCTGAAGGGGAAGTATGAAAAGGACATCGCTGCCTACCGGGCTAAAGAAGACCTGATGAGACAAAAAAGGGAGATGTCAAGGCTGGAAAAAAGCAAGAAAAAGAAGGAAAAGGAGGATGAGGAAGAGGAGGATGAAGAAGTGGGTTTTAGTGCAGTTTTTTCTTGTCTGTTAAGCATTTAACCCCTCCCCCCCGTACACAACTCACTCCTTTTGAAGAAAACTAATTAAAATGTAAGGCTGCGTAAAGTTCCCTTTTAAACTGTGCAGTGTCTTTTTCCCCCGTATAGTTAACACACCACCGAATGTGTCTTCAGCTAGCCCTGTCCTGGTGGCATTTTCAACAGCCACTCACCTTGCCCAGTACAGTATGGGTGCTGTAAACTGGCATGGAAATTTAAAGCAGGTTCTTGCTGGTGCACAGCACAATGGGACGGTAGTTTTTCACCTTCAGTTGTCTCTGGTGAAGCTTATACAAAATAATTGTTTTCCATTAACTGAATACCACTCTGTAATTGCAAAAAAAAAAAAAAAAGTCACAACTCTTTCATTGACGTTCTGAATGCTTCTAATTAAGTACAATTTAAGAAAAATCTAAAGCATTCTAAAGTAAGTTGTTTGTCCCAGCGATTTGAGAGGAATTGTACAATAAGCCCATCTAACTTCTGAAAACGTTCCCACACAGCAGGATGGAAACCCAACATGGTGGGATACTGTGAGACCGCAGCAGGGCTGAGAAGAGGACGCCCTGGCCGAGCTCGCCAGCTACTTTTCAGTCAGAGACCTGGGCTTTTTCTATTCCCCTCCCCTGTCCCCCGCACCCCCACCCGCACATGTGCCCAGAGGTAGCAGCAATCTGGGCAGGAAGTTGGGAACCGGGAACTGGAGGCCTTATTTGCCTCCTGTCTGTGTTTCACAATTGCTTAAGACAAGCTGAAGCCAGGCGTGGCGGGGTACACCTGTAATCCCAGCCCTGGGGAGGCTGAGGCAGGAACTCCAGTGAGAGTCAGAAGCCAGGCTGGACTGCAGGGTGAGCTCAAGGGCAGTTTGAACTACAGGAAAAACCCTGTCTCAAAAATCCAAAAGAAAAAGAGAGCTGATGTCTCAGAAGCACCACACAACAGGCAATGACAGGCTGGCCGCACTTCTCCATCTCTCACTCCTGCCTTCCAGCGGTTCTCACTTTCTTGGGTTCTAGGTTCTTACCTTCCAACATTCAAAACCTTTCCAAAGTAATTAATTCTGAAAGGGGGCATGTCCCTCTGATGTTAGAAGCAGACACACCGCCAGCCAGGTCGGTGACCTTAGCCTAGAGGCAGTGAGCGGTTTTGGGTCCTTAGTGCACACGTATCCTTAGGCTCCTTCCTGGTGCCTGCATCAGTTTGATCCTCTCAAGGATGACGTGGGTGCGGACACTGTTCAGCATGGTGATCACCTCGTCTGAGTAGGGACGGAGGCCACCAACACGGCTGCAGCAGCAGCAATCTGTGAGCCAAGGCCTGCTAGGTTGGCAGGAACACCAGGGCACCCTGAGACCCAGCCTGCTCAGACAAAGATTCAGGGCCACGTGACCTGAGCGCCAGCGCCAAGACTGAAGCACAGACCTGAGGGTGAGTTTAGGGGCTGAGAGTCCCCAGTCCATCCTCCTGACACCCGTGTTCGGGAATTGCCCCACCGCCACCAGCCCTCCCAGCGCCATGCCCTCTACCCGTGTTTCGCTCCGGAAGTTGCTTTGAGCCTGCTGAGCAGAGGCCCTGGCGAGGCTGAAGGGCATGGAGAGGTCAGAGGCGAACAGAGCGCATGGATTTCTTACTGCTCCTGTGTGACCAGAGCTAGGACACAGAGGCAGAGTGCTCTGCAGGCGGGAACTGCAATACCCAGACGTGGACAATGTGGAGCCCATCTGCACCGTGTAGGAGTGGGGGGAAGCAGAAGTGGTCAGCAAGGGACCACGGGCTGTGATGGCCACCAGGAAGCCCCTGGACCCCACCACGCAAGCCCAGGCTCCCCCTGCCCCTCCGATCCATTACTCCTCAGTCTGGTGTTGCACTTGGGCCCTTGGGAGCTTGAGATGTCCTCCACCTCACACTTTGCTCTCAGGATGAGACTCTGGTTTCCTGAACAAGCCCCACGGCTGCACCCAGAGGCCCCTCAGCCACACCTCTGTGCTCGGCCTGCGCCCTCTGCCTGTGACAGGCAAGGGGGTCTCTGGGAAGCTCGCTGTCTAACGTGATCTGAAGAATTTCACAGCATCCCTGTCAAGCACCACCGTCACCACTATTTTATTGCTACTTGTGTGTATTACACAGAGCTTACAATCATCTTGGAGAGCAAGCACATTTACCTAACATAGCTCGGTTCTTTAAAAGACACTTCCCATTTATCTCTATTCCCTCCCTCCTCTTTTAAGCCACCTGTCCCCATGTTCCTTCTTCTTGAAATTACTAATCTCATGACTTAATCTCAATAATCTTCTTTTCAAAGAGAATAAAAAATTTAAAGAAAGATTCACTATGACACAAAATTTCAAAACAAGATGATAGGAAATCAACAATGGTTATTATATTGCATCTTATCTTCAAAGTAGTTGCTCAGATTACCAGATATATGCATGAAAAATGGATCAAACTGCTGCTGTTCCTTTCAATAAGCCAACAGGAATTAGGGGTATAATTACCTTAGCTATCTTGGGTATATTCCCCCTTCTTTCCTTCCTGTCTCCTTTCCCTTGTCCCAGTTATTCTTTCCTTTTCAGCAGTATCCTATAAAGCATAGTTGGCTTCCATCAAGCTCATGCACAGATCCCCTGATGCATAGGTCCCTTCACACACAGGTCCCTGCACACATAGCTCCATGCACACGTAACTCCCTGCATGCATAGGTCCCTGCACACATAGTTCCCTGATGCATAGGTCCCTGCACACATAGTTCCCTGATGCATAGGTCCCTGTACACATAGGTCCATGTACACATAAGTCCCTGCATGCATAGGTCCCTGCACACATAGTTCCCTGATGCATAGGTCCCTGCACACAT
>PVKA01032723.1:0-25030 GCA_004027165.1 Ctenomys sociabilis
AGACCCTGTCTCAAAAGACAACAAAACAAAACAAAAACATAGTGTTCCCATAGCCGGGCGTGGTGGCGCAGGCCTGTAAACCCAGCACTGGGAGGCTGAGGCAGGAGGATTGTTGTGAGTTCGAGACCAGCCTGAGCTACAAAGTGAGCTTAAGGCCAGCCTGAACTGCATAGTGAGACCCTGTCTCAAAAAGACAAAAAAAAAAAAAAAAAAAAATAGTGTTCCCAAGTCCAAACTCTCATTTCCAACGTTCAGCCATTTCTTTCTTTCTTTCTTTCTTTCTTTCTTTCTTTCTTTCTTTCTTTCTTTCTTTCTTTCTTTCTTTCTTTCTTTCTTTCTTTCTACTGGGGACTGAACTGAGGACCTTGCACTTGCCAGGCAGATGATCAAACCTGCTGAGCTATCTCCCCAACCCTCAACCTTCAGGAATTCCTGAACACTTAAAAATTTAACCTGATACAATAAACCTCTGAGTCCTTCCTCCAGATGCAGGCCTGCTCTGGATTTTCCTTGCTGTTGGTGGATTCTCCAATCTCCTAGCTCCCAGGCCTCAGATCCTGGTACTGTTTCTGTCTCAGTTCTGGTTTGCCAGCAACAGGGTCTGACTACAAGTCATATAGAGCAGAAAAAGAATTCACTGGAAGGAAATTGAGTAATTCACCCTCAGAAGGCTGAAAATCATCTTGGGGGTTTAACAGAAAGCAAACTAGGGGGCGTAGCTAGAACTACATGCAAGACTACAGAAGACTCTGGTGAGAAATAAATTCTCTGGGGTTTGTTTGTTTATTCATTTGTTTTGAGACAGGGTCTCACTATGCTGTCCATGCTGGCCCCAGCTGAAACCACTTGCAATTTTCCTGCCTCAGCCTCCTGAGTGCTGAGTTACAGACATATGCCACCAAGCTGTGTCCACGAAATGAACTCTAAGCTCTGTGCCTATTTGACTCCTTCTCTGCCTTAGGAGCCTTGGGTAGAAACATCTTGGCTGGGCTGTGGCAGTCAAGACTTAGGCCATCAAGATTTGAATCCTTGAGGGGCCGGGGAGATAGCTCAGTGGCATAAGCAAGTACACGCCTGGCAAGTATGAGGTTGTGAGTTCAATCCCCCATCAACTGAAAAAAAAAGTTCTATAAGATTTGTATCTTTGATTTTCAGCATTTTGCTGGCCACCAAGGCTCCTGATCACAACCCCATCTTTCCCGACACCCAAAGCTGTGGCACATGGAGAAATCATTTCTAGAATGATTTGTTCTAACCTGGTCAAAAAGGTTGAAACCAGGGACTTTGCCCTGGGGCATCCCCTCCCCCCAGTCCTTTTTATTAGTGCCACTCAACCCTCTTAAAGAGCAGCTGGAAAGCAAGGGACAGCAGTTAAGACAGATTCAAGCCTTGCCTCAAGTTCTTGCTTTGTCACGCACCGACCATACCGACCATGTGATTTCGTGAACATTATCGCTCTCTCGGTGCTCAGCGGCTCATCTGTAAGAGGATAACAGTACTGCCCACCTCTTGTGATGGTTGGGAAGATGAAGTCCGTTAATGCAAGCAAAGTGCTTCAATGAGCTGAGAATGGAGTGCATCCTGGAAAGGCAAGCTGGTGCTGTTACTATTCCCAGGGCACCTTACCCATTATCTACTCCCCCGACCTTTCCCATCTCCCTGCCATGCCAGACCAGGCATCCTGAGCCGACCCCACCTCAGCTTTGTCTCTGAGGCTGGCTGAGGTGACTCCAGGGCCCTTCTCCAGCCGGATTTGCAACACCCTCAGCCCGTTGCAGCCCAGACTTGCCATGCACCCCATCTGTCTGGGCTCCTGCCCTCTCCTGAGTCCCACAGTGCTTTGTGCCTACCCCAGGGTGTGTATCAAGTTATGCTTACAATTCAGCTTCTGGAAGCTCCTGCCCCACCGCTGTGGGTGGCTCTGGTCCCTTCCTGTGCCCCCAAGCTGTGTCTCACTTCTCTGCCTTCTGTCCCCCCCCACACACACACACAAGTTCTCCTCCTGTGTAAGACCCAGCTCAGGATCTGCAGGCCCCACAGAGGCTGGCACAGTGTCGGTGAACTTGGTGGTGCCAAGGCAAGGAAGGAAGAGCATGAGGGAGACTAGAGTGGAGCCATTGGAGGAAGAAGGGGCAGGAGGAAGAGGGCTCTGAAGATTGTTCCCTCACCCCTGCAAGTGCTAGGCTGGGGGCCTGCAGAGCTCCTTAAGCTTGGGACACCCCACCCCACACTCTAATGCAGGAAGCCCTTTTACCCCCTACACCTCAGGGCTCTTGGATGCCATGTTCCTGGGACATTTGTCACACATTACCTGGTATAGCCAATATTAACATTCCTGAAAGTTCCCCTGCCTGCTTTTCATGTATTTTGATGACTCCCCCTTTGCAGCCTCAGCACCAGCACTTCGGTCTCCAGCCTCTATGGAGGCTGGAACCACACAGCATTTAGGGGACAACACTGCCCCAAACCTTGCGTCAGGATCCCCCAGCCCCTGTTATTTCAGTCAGTCACTATAATACTTTCCTGGAGAAGGTGATCTTGCTTCTATGTCAGAGGCAAGACAGAAACGAAACCCTGGCAGCACTGAGAGGTTAAATAATCTCCAAGAGCTTCCACAGCTGGGACCTAAACCCAGGCATCGTCACAGGCTGCCCTCTGACACCTGTGCATCACTTCCCCGGCAGAGTGCCTGAAACACGGGCAGATGGATTATTATCTGGACATCTCTCACCCATGCCTGCCTTCAGCAATAGGCCAGCTGACCTTGGGGACTGTGTCTCAGAGCTGGCGCACCCCAGCCCACCGTGGACCTCCCCAGGACCTCCCATCCTATGTCCTCTCCTCCTTCCACCTACCTTGAGGCTCTGGTCTGGGGGGAGCTGTGCCCCTCCAACCCCCCACTTCTCTCCAGACACTGCATTTGCTCACTACCAACTCAGCCCGTCATGCTAAGCTTCTCCTCTGTCCAAGGAGAACTGACCAGCAAGGCACGGATGGAAGAGAGCAAAGAGGCCCCCAGCCCCACCGAGGACACCCGTGCAAGCTCTGAACACCATCACCTGCCCTGAACACCATCACAAGCCTCAGTTTCCTCCTGCCTTTGCCCACCGCAGTGTGTGAGTCTATAAAAACAGAATAGTATGTGATAAAATGTACAACTGAAAACATTGAGCTGTTGTAAAATGTTACACAAATGTAAGAGAGATTCTGCTCTGGTTGTAATGTGGGCATTAAAATGCAACCTCCCAAAGATATTTGCCATAAAAAATTACAGAGCGGTAGGAAAAGAATGGAGAAGAACATGTGCTCCGAAACTGAGCTTCTGTGTGTGATTTGTTCTCTTTATGTGTGTTTTTCCAAGTTTTCTACACTGGTCAAATAGTTCTGTAAATAGAAAAAAAAAAAAAGTTATATAAAAGTAAAGCTTGGCTGGGGCGTGGCTCAGGGGCAGAGCACTTCCAGGCCAGCCCACCTAAGGCCTGGGGTTCCACTTCCAAAGAAAGGAACGCTTTTGAAACAAAGCTTCGAACTCCTGCTCTTACTCTGTGCTGCTGTGATTACAGCCAAAGGCAAGAAGAGATTTAGCAGCTGAGCGAGTAGTGAGCTGACTCCAACCCACACCTCACCCCAGCTGGGAACCTGGCCCAAATCCCAGGGAGGGGATTCCAGGCCCTGGGTTCCCAGCCTGAAGCACTGCAGTCTGGGAAGCCATTCCACAAGCACTAAGACTCTGCCTGAGTCTCTAAAATGATGACTGCTCCGAACATCTCAGACCTCCCAGCTACAGACCCTCACCTCCAGCTGCACCTGCCACTTTCTCTGAGACACCCCAATGGCCCCTCATCATGTTTGGGACTCACATTGTTCACTACCCCAAAGGTGTGCAGCCCTACACAGGTCACCAGAGCTCCAGTGTGAGAGCAGATTGCTGATGGGGACCATAGACATCTCGCACTCAACCTTTGCAGATACAATGGTGCAGATGGACACAGGTCTGACCCTTAATGGCAAATTGGCTAGAAAGCTGCTAGGTAAGATTGTCCCAGTTTTTTATTTGTTTGTTTGTATCTTTTTTTTTTTTGTGTGTGTGTGTGTGTGGAACTGGATATTGAACTCAGGCCTTTGTGCTTGCCAGGGAAGCACTTATTCCACTGAGCCATCTCCTCAGCCCCCTGTTTTTGTTTTTGATACTAGAGACTGAACCCAGGGCTTTTGCACTGAGTTACCAAGTTACATCTTCAGCCCTTTTTCTATTTTGAGACACAGCTTTGCTGAGTCTTTAAATAGTCCAGGCTAGGCTCCAACTCTCGATCCTCCTGTCTCAGCTTCCCAGAATACTGGTATGATAGGGGTATACCACTACCCTGAGCATTCTGTTATTTGCAGCTAAAATCATTCCTGAATGATACAATGTTTCAAACCCATGGTTTCCTTTATTCTTCCCTGTTCCTCTGCTCAATCTTCTAGCTAGAAGCCCCACTTCTGTCCCCTCCTGCCTCCCTCCCTCATATCCATGGCTCAGCTTTGGCTGATGCTGTCCTCTGCTTCTCACCCTTGTCAGTTTAGGCAGCTGTCGCTCCCACGAGGACTTTGGCCTCTCAGGCCCCTCCAGCCCCCTACCTCTGGGTAGAGCTCCCTTTCCCACTTTCTAACCAGTGGTGCCACAAGGGCCTGGAACCATTTGTTGTTGCTGCTGGGGAAGATGTTTGTCTGTATTTGCTTTGTTTGGGTTCTGTTTTGGTATTGGAGATTGAGCCCTAGGCCTGGAACAGACTAGGCAAGCACTGTGCCACTGAGCTACATCCCCAGCCCTTTTCCTTTTATAACTTGCTAATTTTTGAAACAAAGTCTCAGCTCCACCAGGACCCCAAGCCTCTCTGTCTCATCTCCTGCAACTGCCCCTACATACTGTATGCTTGCTTCATCAGTGTTTGCTGCACAGGCCCTCACACCTGCGCCTGTGTCCTCGGTTCCTGCATCCCTAATGTGAGTGGCTGCCTGCTCATCCTCCAAAACCCATTGGTCTTACAGTCTCATTGCTGAGACATAGTACCTGACACCCAAAACTCACAGAAGGAGAGATTCACTGTGGTTCACATTTTAGCCCCTGCTGGGGCCCTCCGAGGTAGAACAGCATTGCACAGAAGTCTGGCAGAGGACCTTGGGGCGTGGCAGCAGGAAACAAAAGAGTCAGTGGAGGAGCTGAGGAGGAGACAGCCCTTTTTGGTCACATTTTCCATGACCCACCTCTTCGGATCAGGCTCCACTGCCTCACAGCAAGTCAGCTCTAAGTCCTCGGTTCACTTTTCAGAAGTTCCCAGGAGGTTCTCAGGGGACATTTAGCTATAAACCATACCAACCATTGCAAATATTCTCACCTCTGTGAAGCTCTCCCCAACCTGAACAAATATTCCCTCTCTGAGCCTGTAGTTTATTATATCAACTATACCCCTATTACAATTCTTTCCCTGGTACTGGAGATTTGAGCCCAGAGCCTTGGCAATGTCCTCAGTATCTTTTTATTTTTGATTTTGAGATAGGGTCTTGCTAAGCTGCTATATTGTCCAGGCAGGGCTTGAACATGCAATCTTTCCACTTCAGCCTCCCAGTGTGCTGAGATTATAGCATGCACCACTGCACCTAGCTTTTATTAGAATTCTTATCCAACATTCTAATTATATATAATATAATTACCAGTAGAATTAGAATCATTTAGGGCAAGGATGCATTTTATTTCATATCCCCAGTGCCTCTTAGTATAATGTTTGACACTATACTGTGAGATCATTAACAAATTTTATTGATTTTTTAAAATTTTACTGAATAATTTTTTTTTTTTTTTTTTTTGTGGAACTGGGGATTGAACTCAGACCCTTGTGCTTGCCAGGGAAGCATTTATTCCTCTGAGCCATCTCCCTGGCCCCCTGAATAAAATTTAAATCTCCAAATTAAGATAGGTGTTATGGCAGATACCTATAATGCTAACACTCAAGAGGCTGAGGAGGAATTGCCATGAGTTCAAGGCCAGCCTGTACTACACAGTTTTTTTTTTTTTTTTTTTTCTTCTATATTTTAGGGAAGGGTCCAGGGTGTTCAAGATCTCACTACTAGATCAGACGTTTAGTGATCCACTGATTTACAGCCTCCCAAGAGCTGGGGTTATAGGCACAGGCATGTCCAATCTCAATTGCCCTCTTAGGGCGCCCCAGGGGCTGGGCCAGCATGGCAGGCCCAGGGATTGAACCACCCCAAAAATCTGGCTTTCGTCTGGCAACATCAAAAACCATTTCATACATCTGTGAAACTTTCCCCTACCCAGAAAAGCACACACCCTACCATGTGCTCCATGAGATCAGGCATTTGCCTTTTACCTCCCAGCATTTCCTCTGCTACCGTCCAGAGTTCACTCAGCCCACAGGAGACGCTTCATCAAATCTGTCCATGAAAGCATAGTCATTTCCAAGCCCCAAGAACCCATGAACCCAATTGCTCAGCAATGGAGGACTGTTTTCTGTGTGGATGTAGTTTCTATTTTTAGTTTGATCTTGGCTTTTTGAGTAAATAAAATGTAATACTGTGCTCCAGTGGAGGTGGTGCCCAATCTGGAGGGGTGATGTTATGTCCAAGGTTTTGGTTTTTTGAAACAGGGTCTTGCTTTTGTAGTCTAGGCTGGCCTGGAGCTCACAGTGAACCATCTGCCTCAGCCTCACAAGTGCTAAGATTGCAGGCATGGGCCACCATGGCCAGCTTGTGAATGTGTTTATTTCTTTTTGAGTGTGTGTTTGTTTCTATCATGCTTCCTTACTACAGCAAACTCTCACACTGAATGAAACACGACATACAGCCCACACTGGCTGAGACCGTAGCTCAGGGGTACCCCATTTGCCTAGCTTGTGCAAGTCCCTGAGTTTGATCCCTAGCACCAAAAATGTAAACATGTGGGTTATGTTTGTTTGCTTTGCAGTGTAGAAAATGTCTTCCTCCACAAAGTTAAGGGGCCAGGTGTGGTGGTTTGTCCTGTAATCCCACCCTGAACTGCACAGTCGCTTGAAGGCCAGCCTGAACTACAAGGAAGACCCCACAATAAAAACAAAAAAATGTAAAAAAAAAAAAAAAATTAAAAATGATTTGGGGAAAAAATGATTGGGGGGAGGGAATGGTGACACATACCCATAATCTCAGCACAGAAAGATTACAGGAAGAAAGACAGCAAATTCAAGCTCAGTCTAAAAAATAAAAAGATGGTATGGGGATGTAGCTCCACACAAATGCCCTGGATTCACTCTCCAGTGCGATGTGAGAAGGACGTAGACAGTGTTTTCCTGGCTCCCCTATATCCTCCTCCATCTTCCAACTTTTGAAAAAAAGCACACATATTACTAATAAAATGAAACACGAACACTTTTATTCTTCAAAATGACCTTGAAGGAACAGGACAGAGGCGGCTCCCGGCGCAGCCCCGCCCCTCCGCTGCAGCCTCACTGCACTGCCCTCAGGGCTGAGCTGGTGCAGACACCGGGCACTGACCGAGGCCGCGGCGGGGCCAGCAACAGGCAGCGAGGCCAGCTCCAGACTGGAGACGCACTGCCCGTGAGTGGACAGTGCCGCGCAGATGGCACTCCCTCTCTTCGGGGCAGGGCTCCCCAGAGCGCCCAGAGGGCTCACCTTGCCCCGCAGGAATTCCCAGCGCATACTCACAGGGAATTTCCCAGACACACAGCCTGCAGACAGACACCTCAGACTCTGTCTACTCTGAACACAGGTGTGCGCCTGGGGGTGGCGGCGCTGAGAGCTCGCGCAAGAACACAATATGCGGTGAGAGGTGGCCCAAAGCAAGGATCGAGATGAGACCCGCCTGGGCAGGCCGGAGTGCCGAGGGGCCCAGGGCCGTCCTGGCTCGTGGAGGGAAATGCCTGCTGTCGCCCCTCTCTAAGGCACAGCGCCTGCGACTTTCCGAGTGGTCCGCCAGGAGGCGCGGCGGCTCCAGGAGGGTCTGCACTGGAGCTGTGGGCCACTCTGCTGCCCAGCCGGCGGGTGGAGCCCCCGCTGCTGCACGAGTCCGGGAAAAGCACGTTCCCGAGCTTCAGCCCCCATGAATCGCGGTCTCACCCGAGTACTGACTATACCTTAGCCGCCCTCCAGGTGCCCATCGCGATGCCCATGGTCGGGCTGTGGAAGTAGCTCAGTGGTAGTTTATCTACTGTACGATAGGGCCCCACATTCAATCCCCAATAAAAAGAAAATCTTTGCACGTTATCCGGCGTCTGAGAGCCTTCCCCAGTGCACAAACAAGTGGGTAGAGTGAAAATCCTGCGACTTGGGGTGAGACTTCGGGAAACAGTGCCAAGCCTGGGCCAGAGAGCTTGGCGGCCAGTTGGAAGGGGATTCCTTCACCCCTCTTCTAGGTGCCAGCGGACGTGGCCCCGCCAAGGAGGGACCAGCGAGTTCGAACCTGCCCTGGCCCAACTGTGTTATTTCCCCTTTCTTTCAGCCCCGAGGACCTTCACACTGAGCTACATCCATACTCCTACTTTTTAGTGTCTTGCCAAATCGCTAAATTACCTATACTGGTTTAAACTGGCAGTCCAAAGCCGGATGTGGTGGCGCATGCCTGTAATCTCAGCACTCGGGAGGCTGAGGCAGGAGGATTGTTATGAGTTCGAGACCAGCCTGAGCTACAAAGTGAGTTTAAGGCCAGCCTGAACTGCATAGTGAGACCCTGTCTCAAAAAGACTAAATAAATAAAATAAAATAAACCGTCAGTCCTACTTGGACAGTTTAAACTGTCCTCCCCAAAGTGCTGGGATTACAGGGGAGCAGTACCATGCCTTGCTTTTCCCCTCTGCTAGTTCCTTCTCAGAGCTGCTAGCAGAAGTTAACGTCTCCACGAATAGTGAGTGATTTCACTCTCTCAACAAACATTTGAGTACTACATGTGCTGAGTACAGTACCAGGTGCTAGCAATACTACAAGGTACAAAGCCGAATCCCTGCCCTCACGCGGTTTGAAGTCTATGGAATACACGAGCTGAAAGGGATGCTCTCATAGGGCACCCAGGTATCCTCCCAGGTGAGCAAACAGTGCGTGAGGTGTGCCCGGGGCCGGTCAGCGCGTGGACTTCGGCCTGGCGGGCCGGGTGGAGTGCCAGGGAGAAACGGGAGCTTGAGCACGTCGCCCGGGGCAGGTGCGCGCAGGGCGGCGCATGGGGCGGGACCCTAGCCCACCCCAGGGTCACGGGCCTCGGCCGTGCTGGCTCTTGATAAATATTTACGTTCAGCGTGGCGGTCCCGCCCCCTGCGGCTGGAGCCGCGGCCCGGGTGACAAGAGACCGGAGTCGAGGGCCCCGCGGGCTCCTCCCCGGCGGGGTCAGCGGCGTCCGAGCCCAGCGTAATTACAGGGGCTGGTAGTAAAAGAGGAGGATAAAACAGCCTAGGAGCAGAGGCAGCTGGGCCGGACACGACCAGAGACGCACACACACCACCACCCCGAGCGCAGGCACTCAGCTCCGGCCCGCACGCGAGCTCTGCCAAACACCTGCCTGGGCTCCGCGACCGCGACACCACCCCTCTCCAGACTGCAAAGGAGTCTGGCTGCCCCGGAGCCCCAGGAGGCGAATTCCAGCTGGTTTGTTTACTCGGCGCTGGAAAGGGACGGCTTTAGAGCGCCCAGGGGCGGGCTGGCCAGAAGTCCCACCTCAGCCCGGACGCCCCACAAACACACCGCCCTAGCACTACACGCCTGAACACGTCTCTCCTCGCCTTCACACACAGCTCACAAACATTAGCATACGAGTGTCAAAGAGTTTCACACGCTTCGCTCAGGCGGCTGTGATAGTACGCGAAGTGTTCACACTCGCGCCATCACACACATGTTTACACATGCCAGATGCACATGTGTTGGTTACAGTTTGTCACTCTTCCTGCCAAATTCTCAGTCCATATTCAAGAGCCCATTGTGCGATAGCACACACAGGTCATTAGTGCCCTTTGGCGCCTCCAGAAAGGCCGACTCCCCTTGCAGGCCAAGATTTTCGCGTCTGCCTTCCGTGCACGGGCGCTGATGGTCACAGGCGCCTTCAGCCCCGGCCGCACATGTTACACACTTGATCTCTCACATCGTCGCACTTTATTCCCAGCATCTAGGCGATGACACAATCTCTTGAACAAAGACAACATTGACAAACCCAACAAAAACAAACAGCCGCGTGTATGGGGAGGGGCCCCCGAGAGCAGAGTCCGGGAATGAAGTGGGGGTGGGGGTGGGAGGAGAGTGTGGGAACGCGGGCGCCCGAGCCCGCGGGTGCGAGGCCCAGGAGAGCTGCTAGCCTACCCCAAACCCAGCGCCCAGCGCGATCTGCGCCAAGCTGCAAAACCAGGTCCCGTGCTCGCGCGTTCGCGGGCCTACACTTGCGAGTTCATCCCTTCTGCAGCGCGCGGCAACGCTGAGGCCTGCAGACTCCACTGGGCTTCACGCAGCTCCCCCAGCGAGCGAACGCGTGGCACCGTGGAGGCCTGCGGTGCACAGCGGCGAGCTGCTCTGCATTCCCTCCTCCCCCCTCCCACTGTCCGTCCCCTCCCCAGCCCCCAGCCCCCCGCCCCCCGGCAGCCGCGCGCCGGGCGGGGCGGGGCGGGGGCGGGGCGCGGTGTCGGGCGGCGAGGGCCCAAAAGGCTGAGTCGCCAGGCGCCCGGGCCAGAGCTTTGCGCGCGGGGCTGACTTCGCGGCACGGAGAGCCAGCGGGAACCCGGCCCGAGGAGCTCCCGTCCCCGACCGGCCCGGCCCGGCCTCGCACTATGGAGTTCCTCTGGGCCCCTCTCTTGGGTCTGTGCTGCAGTCTGGCCGCTGCCGACCGCCACACCGTCTTCTGGAACAGTTCAAATCCCAAGTAAGCCCTGAGTCTCCCGCTGGCAGCCTGGACGCCCGGCTGGCACTTTCTTTAGGGTAACTGACCCTGCCAGCCCCACACCTGACCCTAAGAAAGGTGACTG
The DNA here is from genome assembly GCA_004027165.1 of Ctenomys sociabilis. Lineage (NCBI taxonomy): Eukaryota > Metazoa > Chordata > Mammalia > Rodentia > Ctenomyidae > Ctenomys > Ctenomys sociabilis. The sequence continues at coordinate 10,986 of PVKA01032723.1, forward strand.
GGGCGGACGGGAGGGCTTCTGTAGCTTTTCCTCCCGAAATTGGGAGCACCCCACCCCGGGCAAGAACCTGCCTGTGTTTGCTTGCACGGGCGCTATTTCTGCCCTTCCCTTCCTGCCCTCCGTCATCCGATCACTGCAGTGAGGGACCCACACCGAGCTTTCCTGCCTGAATACCCACCCAGCAGGGCTCCTGTCCTAGGTCGGGAGCCATGAGATCTCCAAGCCCCTCCTCCAGCGTCGCTTGGGATCTGCTTAGACTAACACTCCCTGATGTGATAATCAAAAAGAAGCAATGCTCAGCATAACTCTCGAAAGACCCTCAGGAAGCCCTGACCTCCTGGTTATTTATTAGTTATTCATTCTGTATCTAAGATGCCCCTGTGGAGTCCCTAACAGGGATCTTTTGAAGTGTCAAAGTGAGGCACAAGCTGTGTGCATGTGTAGGTTAAAGGAATCACCTGTTTCTGAGGGCCAGGTAGAAAAACTGAAGAACTGGAGGGACGGTGGGAAGAAGGTCACGAAAAAGCTTCGGAAGGAATGGTAGGGGTTAAAAAGGTTACAAAGGGCTCTGGGGTGGAAGAAGTTAATTTTTCTGGGGCATATTTACAGTTGTGAGGTAAATGGTACTGGAACAAGATGCTCAGTCTTGTTGGACCCTTTGTTCTTGCCCTGGGTTTTGTTAAGTTATGGGAACAGTATTTGCGGGAAAAATGGAAGGGGTCGGGTGAAGTTGGGAGAGTACAGCTATCGGATAGCTGAGGGTCAAGAGAAACACCACTCAGCTGACCCCAGCCTTAGCATGCCTGCCTCCCACTCCCCTTGAGAAACAGATTGTGCCAGCTTCCTCTGACTCTGGCATTGCCTAGTGGGGAGGGATTGTCTGGGGCTTGCTGTGGGGGAAGGGAAAAGGCAGCTAGCTGCCAACCCCAAAGGCTACTGCCCTCCTGGCCAGGGGTGGGGGGTCATGGCTGTCCAGCTGGCCCTCCTGTCCCCACTTCTTGCTGTTTGCTCTTTGCCTCCTTGACCCAATCCAGACCTAGTAGTGGGAGAGGGAGCAAAGTCCCTGTTTATGCCCATGCCAGGTGTTGGCTGAAGGAGGAGGAGGGGACAGGAAGCCATGAGCCGAGGGGGGGAACTCTGGCCTTTTCCGTTCCCAAGCTCCCAGGTTTCCTCTCTTTCAGGAAAGAGCCTCTTCCTTGCCCCCCTCCCTGCCTTCCCTGACGCCTAGGCGGCCCCCTTTCCCACAGGGAGAGCTGGAGTCAAAGGAGGGCTAAGTGTAGCGGTGGTGGCCGGGTGTGATGGGTGCCCCACCAGCACAGCTCTTCCTTGCCCCTACAGTAGCACAGGCACACACACACATCCATACCCAGGACTAGCCTAGAGTGGAGTCTATGGTCAGCCAAGCCAGGCCCTGCTTAGAGGCAGAGATGAGGTGGCAATGAATTGAGTGCCCATGGAGGATGATGTGGGTGACTCAGGCCAGTGGGCATCAGCCTCGACATCTCCAGGCCTTAGGCAGGGACAGTGTGAGGAGCAGAGCAGTGCCACTGGGAGCTGGGCTTTGGCCTCATTGCTGCTGGAGGGACAGGTGCCCTGTGCCTTCAGACCTACTGGCACCCTTTGCCTGAAGCCACTGCCTAGGGCCAGCTGTCCTGGGGTCCTGGGGGCTGCCTACATTAGAGGAGGTGAATTCTCACAGGTTCTTAATAGTGCTGGTTGGGGCGGGGAACAGAGGTGGATGAGAAATGAGTCAGTGCCCGTCACGGGAATGGGGGAAAGACGCCAGGCCCAGAGCTGAAATACCTGTTTCGAAATGGCTTCTATGTTTATCTCTCCAGAGAGGAATTTTAAAAGCCTCCCTCTGCTCCTCTCTTTCCCCGGGGTGGGGGAGGGGCCCTGGTAAGCTTGGCTGGATCCTTGCGGCTAGCTGCTGCAACGCTAGGCCTTTCAGGGGTCAGCCAACTGGGCAGTGGGTGCCCACTTCAGAGGTCTCTTGGCCTCTTCCCCCTCCCCCACCACCCATGCCCAAGGCTTGGATTTGAAGCAAATTGGCAGTCAGGTCTGCTGAGTTTTTCCCTGGCAGTCCTTGGGGAACTCAGTGAAGCTGACCAGCTTGAGGGGGGGGTACTTTCCCCCTACAAACACCACCCACCCTGCAGGCTGGAGCCAGGTGTCTGGAGCTGGGGGAGGGGCTGGTGGGTGGTGGAGCTCAAGCCTGTATGGCTGGGGGGAGGGTGCTGGAAGAGGGAGATCTGGCTCCACCTGGGGAGACGGGGAGGGAGTAGCAGCCTTGGGTCAGAGAACTACAGTGGTGCTTTAGGGGCAGGTGGGGTGAGGCTTTGGCAATGAAGAGGGATATTTGGGGGTGCTTGACAAAAGAGAATGGGGAGACCAGGACATAAATATGAACAGAAAGGCCAAGTGGCGTGAGCTGGTGAGAATGATTTAACTGAAAGGACTGGGGGTCTTATTTGTAGGCCTAGGTTTGACCTAAAAAGAAGTTTGGAGGGAAAAGTGAAGCTGGAAAGAGACTAGTGGGTCGGGAAAGAGAGGAGTTACAAAAGACAGATATGTGATGGTGCTCAGGTCAAGACAGGGCATCATGGATTTTGACAGCAGAAATGCCTTAACAGGGAGTGGTGGTGCACACCTGTAATCCCAGGGCTGGGAAGGCTGAGGCAGGAGAACTGCAGCGAGTTCAAGGCCATCCTCAGTGAGCTCTAGAGACATTTAGAAGTCTATCTTTGGGCAAATATCTGGGGGCTTATAGAAAATGCACTGGTATCTGAGATATTGAGTGAATGCTTCCTGGAGGATGAAAAGGAGGTGATGGGAGCTGGAGAGATGGCTCAGTGGAATAAGCACTTCCCTGGCAGGTACAAGGGCCTGAGTTCAATCCCCGTTCTGCAAAGAAAAAGGAGGTGATGGTTGGGGGAAGAGATGTTTGGGGATGAAGAGAGATAAAGATCAGCCAGGCATGGTGGTATATGCGCTTGTCACCCCTGCACTTTGGGAGACTACAGGAGAATCATAAGTTGCCTGGGCACCTTAGTGAAACCCTCCCTGTCTTAAAGTTTTTTTTAAAAAAAAAAAAAGTAAAGGACTGATGCTATAACTTGGTGGTAGAGATTGGACTCCCTGGGTTCAATCCCAGGGAGATGAAGATTGGTAAATATTGGGGGTTGAGATTTTTGGGAAAGTGTTTGGAGGCTCCAGTGTGAAAGGGAAGGGGCCATGTAAACAGCCAGAGGTTGGAGGCCCTGGCCTGGCTTCTGAATGACACTCTGCTTCCTCCCTTCCTATGCCCCCCCTCAGGTTCCAGGATGAGGACTACATAGTACATGTGCGATTGAACGACTACCTGGATATTATCTGCCCTCACTATGAGGATGACTCCGTGGCAGACACTGCCATGGAGCGGTATACACTGTACCTGGTGGAGTATGAGGAGTATGCAGTGTGCCAGCCCCAATCCAAGGACCAGGTCCGCTGGCGGTGCAACCAGCCCAGCGCCAAGCATGGCCCAGAGAAGCTGTCTGAGAAGTTCCAGCGCTTCACACCTTTCACCTTGGGCAAGGAGTTCAAGGAAGGACATAGCTACTACTACATCTGTGAGTGCAGGGGAGGCGGGCACACGGGGCTCACTCTGGGCGCAGCAGCATGATGCCATGGTGCCTGTGCCTGGCTCACTGGTTAATGGGGAGTCAAGTAGCACAGGGCCCCTGAATTCTATTTCCATTCATTCCGTCACAGATGTAGAGTGAGCTTCTACTGTGTATTGGGCATTCTGCTTGGCAAAATCGGTACAGTGTTCATAAAACACCTTGGAGCCCCTGTCTTCACAGAAGCTATGTCACAGACTAGAACACAGTGATAAGGTAGACATGAGCATAGGGGCCTTAGAAAAATGGCCTATACATTTGCCGGTTTAGGAGGCACAGAAGAAGAGGAGCAAGGAAATGACCCCAGAGCTTAAGACAAAGAGGAGTGCCAGTGCGGGCCCCACCCCTGGGGCACGCTGAGACAGCAACTGAGACTGGGTGTGGTGGTGTGCGCCTGTGATTCTAGGGCTTAGGAGGCTGAAAACAGGAGAATCACTGAGTCCGATCTGTAGTGAGACCCTGTAGACTCTGCACTAAAAATAGAAAAAAAAAAAAATTGAAGAAGCTGGTCGGGTGCAAGGGTATGTGTGCTGAAGGAACTCCAGCAGTGGGATGCACATAGGAAGTAGGTAGAGACAAGCTTGGAAAGCCAACAGGACAGATCAGAACTATTCTAAGTAGTTCAGAGTTTACCTTGAGGGCAATGGAAAGCCCAGATGGATTTTGAGTTACAAGGTCAGCTTTTTTTTGCAGGGGGGAACTGGGATTGAACTCAGGCCCTTGCACTTGTCAGGGAAGCACTTACTCCACTGAGCCATCTCCCCAGCCCCAAGGTCAGCTTTATGTAGAACAGATTTAGGGTTCACTAGGTAAAAGTGGTATAAGATGGCCCAGGTGGAGGGGACTATTGTGAACACCTTACGAAACTCCAGTATGCGGATATGAAGGATAGAATGGGTCTGTCTTCTTTTCAACACGTGCCAAACTTAGGGTTGTTAAAGACTGGGACATTGGGCAGAAAGTGGGTAAGAGTCATGATAAGAGGGAAGAGAGCGAGTGATGAGAAAGCTGAGAAATTAGAGCCAGACACGTTTGGGCGTATAGCTATTTCTAACAAAGGTTCTTTGCTTAATTCCCTGTGGGTTTATCTTGCAGCCAAACCCATCTCTCATCAAGAAAACTACTGCTTGAAGTTGAAGGTGACTGTGGATGGCAAGATCAGTGAGTATCAAGTCCTGTTGGCCTCCCCTCCATCTCTAGTGATCTGGGAGGGTATAGAAATCCCACTGCCCAGCCCACCCAGTGCTCATACCTTCTGTCTCCCTGGTAAAATCACTTATCAACTCCACTCTTTGTCTTTCAGCTCACAGTCCACAGGCCCATGCCAATCCACAAGAGAAGAGACTTCAGTCAGGTGGGTAGCTGAGTCTGGGACACAGGAAGGGATTTGTAAGGAGGCTGGGTACAGGAAGTGGCTCCTTAGCCAGTCCAGGGCTTGGAAACCCTGCTGGGCCGAAGGGTAGTACAAACAGCAGGGCCACTTATGCTGAGGGTCTTTGTTCTCTCACCTTGCAGATGACCCGAAAGTGCAGGTTCTACACAGCATCGGTTACAGCGCTGCCCCCCGCCTCTTCCCACTTGCTTGGGTTGTGCTGCTCCTGTCATTGATGCTGCTGCAAACTCAGTGAAGGTGTACAACACATCAAGAAAAGGAACTGGGCTAAGGGCCTAGGGACAGGCACCTGTTACTTGTCCTGGGGTAGGCCTCAATGCTCCAGCCCTGGGAGCCACTCCTATTACATGCACAAGGTGCTACCCATCAGCCTCAAAATGGGTCAGTATTAAGGGTTTCCACTATGCTGTCAATGCCATCCCCTCCTGCACTTTAAAGGGATGGAGTAAGAGGTGGGTGTGGTCCTTTGCCCACCATTCCTGCCAAAGAAACAAGCTATATAGATATGGTCCCTTGAGAGGGCACCGTGGGAGCCAAGCTGGAAAGGGCCTGAGCCATGCAGATGGACACTAAGCCTGGTACTAGGTGGCATAAGATGCCTCTCCCAGAGAAAGCCAGCATGCCCAGTCGACTGACTGAAGGAAAGAAGGGACAGTGTCTTGCACAGGAGCCAGGTACAGGAGAGGCAGCATGCTTGGGCTGCCCCAGCATCTCGCAGCAAGACTTCCATCTGAGGAGCTGCCAGGCACTGCATCCTGTCTCCCCATCCTGGGGCAGCACTCCCAAGAGCTGTGCCAGCAGGGGGGCTGTGCCAACCTGTTCTTAGAGTAGAGCTGTAAGGGCAGTGCCCTTGTGTACAGTCTGCCTAGAGTGTAGCCTAAAGGGCTGGGCCCTCGTGTACAGTGTCTGTATATAAACTTGTCATGTGTCTGATTTCTACAAGTGGAAGGTTTTTTTTTTTTTTTATACAATGTTCTTTGTCTCAAAATAAAATGATGTATTTGTTTTTTTGGACATGTTTTTAAATGAGTATAGAGTCCCTGCTGTGTACTAGGCATCAGAAGCAACTGGGTGTGAATTTTCTTTCTCCAAGAAGTACAGGGCAGAAGGTTGGGTGGTTCCTTTCTGGGGGTTGTGCAGGGCAGGAGTGCTCCCCACAGCATTCTCTCTGCACCCCACTATGGAAGTTCTTCCTGTTCACCCTCTGCCCCACTCCCACCCCCTCAACACTGGGCTTGGCATACTATTCAGGTACTCATGCTGGCTGTCTGGGTGACTCAAGGAATTAAGATGCCAGCCGAAGCATGCGCCCCACCCCATAGCCCCATAGCGGAGACGTGGGTGGTTGGGAGGGAGAATTCCCAGCAGCAAACAGGTTGGACCATGGGGTCAGTGGTAAGGTCTTCAGTGGGCTGGCCAGGTCATGTAAATTTGGCCCTGTGGCTGAAGGAGGGCCTCTGGTGAAGAAAGACCATAATTCCCAGCAAGGCCAGTTATTTAGGGGGAGGCTGGGAAGCAGCTTCAGTGAACTCATGGGAAATCTTCCCAAATCCTCAACCACTGAGGTCGTGATTTGGAGCGCTGGACAGGAGGCGTGCAGTCTGGGAAGTCCACAACGTGGGTCTCTTGAGAACACAAAAGGGGTCTAGGGGTCTAAATGATCCAAAGAGTACGCAAAGCAGGGGTAAAACTGCAGTACACATACACAAGAGCCCCAGGGGCCGGACTTGGAGGACCACCCCTGCGAAAAGGACCCACACACACACAGCGGCAGGCGCACTGGCGTCAGGAGGGGCGGGGCCTGAGTTCCGGCGTGGCGTTCTAGGAGAAGGAGGGTTTCCGGGGAAGGGGGAACGCGGGGGCGGGGCTGGGCGCACGCCTGGTTGGTCTTTAACGTTGCTGGTTTCAGGGCTGAGCTGTCGCGAGCTGGGGATCCGATTGGGGCAGGATGGAGACGGGCAGCGTGGCCGACTCGCTCCTTTCCGGAGCTTGCGTGGTCTTCACCCTTGGCATGTTCTCCACCGGCCTGTGAGAGTGCAGCCTGGGGTGGGCTGGGGCAGGACCAGGAAGTCAGGAAAGGAAAGCGAATGGACAGAGCTGTGGCTCTCCCCAGGCTGCATCCGGAACCCGCAGTCAAAAGTGGAATCGGTCAAGGGATTGGGATGCAAGGGCAAACCTGAAGGAAAAGGCAGGGGGCCAGGGGGATGGGTCTGCTGTCAAGCGGGAGGATGACAACATCGGGGGTCTCCCACTCACCCACCACCCCTCCCTTTGGGGTCCCATTACAGCTCGGACCTTAGGCACATGCAGAGGACCCGGAGCGTGGACAGCGTCCAATTCCTGCCCTTTCTCACCACGGATGTCAAGTGAGAGGGACGAGGGCTTGTGGCGGGAAAGGCTGCCTGGGGGTGGCGGGGAGGAACTGGAGGAAGAGGCCCTTGGGGGACCCTCTGCCACTTTCAGCCCTGCACCCCAATTCTGCCCCTCCTCCCTGCAGCAACCTGGGCTGGCTGAGTTACGGGGTCTTGAAGGGAGACGGGACCCTCATTGTCGTCAACGCCGTAGGTGCTGTGCTTCAGACCCTGTATATCCTGGCCTATCTTCACTACTGCCCGCAGAAGGTAGAGGCCCTCCCTTGGACCCACCTCTGCTGCAGGCCCTGCCTTGCTGGCAGGACAAACATTACTTCCTAGAACTTAACAGGCTGGCACTGTCACCTTTTCCTAGAAGGTCTTCCAGCCCTGCAGTTACCTTCCTCTTTGAAGCTTCCCTTCTGAGATTCACACATTGCCCCCCATTCCAGCAAGGCTGGTAGCTCTGCCAGGCCTAGGAATGCCCCGTGCTGCCCTAAGCTTCCCCCTAGCATGCTGAAGAGAAAGGGCTTTTGTTTCCAGAGTTCCTTCAGGGCCAATGGCTGAGAAAGAGATGATTAGCTCTGCTTCCCCATTCTTTCCACAAGCATTTATTTATTAGAATCCTATGTTAATGCCAAATTCACAGGGGAAAAAAAAATAAAAAAAGATACCTTTCCCTCTCCCAGAGGTCTTCAGGGTTGTGTGACAGAACTATTCCATTAAGTCACTGGGGGAAAAAACTGACAACTGCAATACTAAAAGCTGTCACAAAAGCTGTCTTCCCCAGTGGAGAGTACAGGAGAGGGCAGGATGAATTAATTCAGCACCAAGGTCAGACAGTGCTTCGGGCATGCCTAGAAGAGCCCTCTCTCGCCTGCAGCGTGTTGTGCTCCTACAGACTGCAACTTTACTGGGGGTTCTTCTCATGGGTTATGGCTACTTTTGGCTCCTGATGCCCGATGATGAGGCCCGGCTTCAGCAGCTCGGCCTCTTCTGCAGCGTCTTTACCATCAGCATGTATCTCTCACCACTGGCTGACTTGGTGAGTGGGGTATCCAGGGGGTTGGGAATTAAGGGCCAGGCTCCCACGGTCAGAGAATGTGGCTTACACTCCAAAAGAAAGGGCAATCTGGTTCCTGCTAGGAGACCAGACAGTGAAGGTCGGTGAGTGGGAAGCAGAAAGGCTGGGTAACAGACCAAGGAGGGTATCTAACCTTTCTCCTAAGAAAATTCTTAGGCAACCTGGGCACTATGTTGTGTGCCTGGTCCAGAGTTTCCATCCTTTCTCACAGGCCAAGGTCATTCAAACCAAATCTACCCATCGTCTCTCCTTTTCACTCACCATTGCCACTCTCCTTACCTCTGCCTCGTGGTCCCTCTATGGGTTTCGACTCAGAGATCTCTACATTATGGTAAGCAGAATATAGATGGAGTGGAAAACTGGCTCCTGTGACAATAGCTGCCTTTTTTTTTTTCCAGGTAGGGTCTCACTATGTATTTCAGGCTACCTTTGAACTATGTAGCCCAAGCTGGCCTCGAACTCATGTCAATCTTTCTGCCTCAGCCTTCCAAGTGCTGAGATTACAGGCATATATGCTCCTTTAATTTTTTTCCAAACAGGTCTCACTATGTAGCTCAGACTAGCCTTAAAATCAATCTGTAGTACTGACTGGACTCGAACTTTGAGGGCTCCTCCTGCCTCAGCTCCAAGTGCTGACATTACAGACCTCAGCTATCACACCTGTCTTATAGCAGCCCTTTTATTACAGGTCCCCAACCTTCCAGGAATCCTTACCAGCTTTATCCGATTCTGGCTTTTCTGGAAGTACCCCCCAGCGCAAGACAAGAATTATCGGCTTCTGCAAACCTGAGGCAGTTCATCTGAACACTTAGACACCCTAATGCCAACTTGATACCAAAGAATTCCTTGTTTCAGATGGTCGTGGTGACCTGTTCCATGGGTGCTGTGGGTTGTGGAAGAGAAAACTTTGAGATTAGAGGGTTCAAAAATTGACCTTCACTCAGAAGATTGGGTGGGACTTATGAGATAAAATCACTTATTTGGTTGAGAAATTTATCTTTTTTTAATTTTGGAGGTTGGGGTGATATCTTTACACTGTGCCTTAAAATAAATTGTTCCCCACCCCTGCCAATCAGAGCTTATTCTTTATTCATGATTCTCAACCTGCCTAGTATGGTGAAAAGGTAGATCCAGCTATTCTTGGGTTGAGCTGGCTTAGCAAAGATATCTGAAGGAGCCAAAAGATTGGAAAGTCCTGGGAAGCTTAAAAAAGAACAGAGCTCTGAGCTAGGTATGTTCTGATGCACACCTATAATCCCAGCACTGGCAAGCTGAGGCAGAAGGATCATGAGTTCATACTCAGCTTGGTAATTTAGTGACTTAGCAAATAAAATAATAAAGGGCTGTGGACATAGCTCAGTGTAAAAGCCCTGGGTTCATTCCCTAGCGTCATTTTTTTTTTTTTTTGGTGGTACTGGGGATTGAATTTAGGACTTGCTAACCAGGTGCTTGTTCTACTGAGCTACCTCCCCAGCCCCTAAGATGTACTTATAAAAGAAAAAAAAAAAACCTCCTTGCGTTTGATTTCCTAGTACTGCACAAAAATCTTCCTGATGGGATTAAAAGAACCAGTAAAGTGAAATGATATTTCCATCCCGAGATCTCTGAGAAAGTTTTTGCCTCCTATGGAACAAAAACGGGGAACATTTTGCAAGATGCAAACAAAGGTAATACTGCGATGACCTCAGGACGGTGGCTCTTCCACCTCATTTCGCAACCGCTGGTATAGTCCCCAACCCCTACTCTCCATGCAAAATGAACGAGGTTAGAAAATAAACTTGCTTTTTAATAGGATGGAGGGGGCAAAGTGTCAGAAGCGCAGTCCTCTACGGCCTAAGTCTGCGCGGGCCTCCTGGATCTGACTCTGCAGCTCGCGGGCGGCGTCCTCGCAGTCGTGAAACGTGGCCACGCGATAGCCCACAGTGCCCAAAGCATAGCAGCCGGCGGCCACCAGCAGATAGGCAGGCAGTGGCCACAGGACTTCCCGGCAGGGTGAGGGTAACTCCAAGCCCAGTGCTCCCACGGTCAGGGCCGCCCAGGCGGAGCCCAGGAGCGCCAGTGCCCAAAGCCACTGAGCCAATTTCGTCATGGTCACTGCGAGGAGAAAAAAAACTAAGCTCGGGTCCCTTCCACATGGTAACCCACTATACCTCTGAGACCCAGTGCTCATTGCTCCCACCCTCTACCCTCCCCTTCAACCCAGTGGTACCTCCCTGGTACTCCTCAGCCGCACGGCCCAGCCGGAACCCAAGGCCCGGAAGTCATCCCTGCGGCCTTCTGGGAGTTGTAGTTTTCGGGGGCCTTCTGGGAGTTGTGGTTCTGGAGGTTGGGGGTGGAGTCCTGTGGGCTCTCTCAGAGCCTGGAAGGGTTCAGCCATAGTTTCGCAAATGGTCGGCAGGGTCTACCGTAACCCGACGCCCCAATCAGCCTTCAAGATTCTTTTCCTAGCTGGGGTGGAGCTCGTAGAAACGCTGAGACTCCCCTAAATGTAGCGTCGCGATGAGGTGGAAATGTAATATCGTTTCCCTAAATTCTGTCTTCCAGCGCAATGAATTCAAGTCTTGCTTACAAAGTGAGACCCTATCACAAGACAAAAGTAATAATAAAATTGAGGCTGGGGAGATGGCTCAGTAGAATAAGCACTTCCCTAGCAAGTGCAAGGGCCTGAGTTCAATCCCCGGTTCCGCAAATAATAATAATAATTAATTATATTAAAATTATTAGATGCCAATGGAATACCCATCTGACAGGACTAAACAAAAAAAGGGGATAGAAAGGAAGGACCATTTTGTATTTGTATATACAAAATAGTTAGAATAGATATATACCTACTTTCGCTTAATTCAATGAGTACAAAGATTTGTACTAATAGTGTTTGGGCAGGATATCCTGTCTGCTTCCTGTACTATGGATAATCACTAAGAAGATAACAATGTACAATGTATTATTGAAACTGTCCTATTAATTAATTTGTTTGTTTGTTTGTTTGTGGAACCAGGGATTGAACTCAGGCACTTGAGCTGCCAGGCAAGCGCTTATTCCACTGAGTCATCTCCCCGGCCTATTAATCAGTTTTGATACTGTCTCATTGCTACTTGTTTCGCAATAAAATAATGAATATCTCAAGCAAAAAAAAAAGAGACAAAAACACTGAAATACATAAACATCACAGCAGTAACTCATAACTACTATGAAAAGTTAAATTTAAAACATTGTTAGAGAAATTGGAAATTTTCGTTTTAACAAAACATTCTATTTATATTCCTCCAACTTCTATGATATGATATACAATAAAATACTTTTAAGCTAAAACATTTAAATGCTTCATTTCCACAAATAGTATTGTCATACTAATAATACTAATAAAAGTGATGTCTTTAACCATAAGAAAAAATTAAATTAAATTAAAATTAAAACGTTAAGAAAGAAACAAAAATTTTCAGGTCAGAGAAATTATTTGATGCTTAATGTGTTTAAGGTATTGAGAGAAGTTATATACTTCTTTCAGTGTATGGAGGATGAATTCATGATTGATGCCTAGAAAAACCAAGTCAAAAGAAAAGGTTAAGCAGCTGGGTGTGGTAGCACAGGCCTGCAATTCCCACACTTGAGGAAGTTGAGACAGAAGGATCTACAAGCCGGGCGTGGTGGCGCATGCCTGTAATCCCAAGCACTCGGGAGGCTGAGGCAGGAGGATTGTTGTGAGTTCGAGACCAGCCTGAGCTACAAAGTGAGCTTAAGGCCAGCCTGAGCTGCATAGTGAGACCCTGTCTCAAAAAGACAAAAAAAAAAAAAAAAAAAAAAGAAGGATCTACAATTCGAGGCCAGCCTGGGAAATCTGGCAATTTAGCAAGGCCCCAGTCTTCATTGGACGGGGAAGGAAAAAGAGACAGAGACTCAATATAAAGGTCCTGGATTCAGTCCCCAGCACTAGATTGCCATGACAGTATAGACCTTTGATCCCAGCACCAGGATTAAAACTAGGGGCCAGAGAGATGGTTCAGTGGTATAAGCACTTCCCTGGCTAGTGCAAGGGCCTGAGTTCAATCCCCGGTTCCACCAAAAAAAAAAAACCCAGAAAACAAAATGGGCATCTGAAATGAATACACACTTCTCAGATGAAGTAAAAATGGCAAGTAAATATATGAAAAATGTTCAGAGCCAGGAGTGGTGGCGCATGCCTATAATCCCAGCACTTGGGAAGCTGAGGCAGGAGGATTGTTGTGAGTTCGAGACCAGCCTGAGCTACAAAGTGAGCTTAAGGCCAGCCTCAACTGCAAGTGAGACCCTGTCTCAAAGAGACAAAAAAAAAGAAAAATGTTCAACACTGCTGGTCATTTGAGAGATGCAAATTTTTAAAAACATTCCATCTCCACAGGAGATGGCTCAGTGGAATAAGCGTTTCCCTGGCAAGCGCAAAGGCCTGAGTTCAATCTCCGGTTCCTCAAAAAAATTCCATTTCCAGAAAGAATAACTTTTATTTTTGGTGGGACCTGGGATTGAACTCAGACCCTTGCGCTTGTCAGGCAAGTGCTTATTCTACTGAGCCATCTCCCTGGCCCCTCCAGGATTTTTTTTTTTTTTTAAGTCAGCATTTGCTTTATTGTTTTGATTTGTTTTTGCGGTACTAGGGATTGAACTCAGGACCCTGTGCTTGCCAGGCAAATGCTTATACTACTGAGCTATCTCCCCAGGCCCTGTAATACCTAAATCTTGGAGACAGCTCAAATGCCCATCAACTGATGAGGGTATAAAGACAATGTGATTTTGTATTCAAAGGAGCACTGCTCTGCCTTAAAGGAGGATAAACTTGAGACATTTCTAGCTAAATGGATGCACCTTGAGACTATGTGCTTTAAGTGAAATAAATTGGACATACATGTTTAAATACTGAATTCTTTCTCTGGTATAAGAAACTGAGAGGGCCAGGAGATGACTCAATGGAATAAGCACTTCCCTGGCAAGCACAAAGGCCTGAGTTCAATCCCCGGTTCTTCAAAAAAAAAAAAAAAAAAAAAAACAGTAAGGACCAAAATGTATATTAGATATTGGGAAATGGGAAAAATAAATAAATATAAATAAAGATTTTGGAAAATGGAAAGAAAAACTTCAAATGAGGAGGAGGAGGAGAAAGGAAGGAAAGGGCAAGAAAAAAATGGAAACTTTTATTCACTTTTGTAAATGAGGCCAACAAGGGTTGAAGGGAGGGTGGGGAAAAAGCAAGCTGTAACATGAACAGGTACAAATTCCCTGTAATGAATATTATCATTATGTATATCTAAAATGTACCAATAAAAATTGAAATTTGTGCATCTCATGTATGATAGTTAACTTATTGTATCAATTTGAATAAGAAATTACCCACTGAATTGGATTGACATAGTTGTGGATGTGGCTGAGGAGATTTGCTGAAGATATGCTGGGATAAACAGTATGAGTGACAGCAACCAATGGGCTTGTTACCTAAATGGAATTTAGAAGGAAGAAGAAGAAGGGGGGGGGGAGAGGGGAGGAGGAGCAGGAGGAGGAGGAGGGGCTAGGGAGATGGCTCAGTG
>PVKA01032724.1:0-25030 GCA_004027165.1 Ctenomys sociabilis
ACACACACACACCTCCTTTATAACCCAAAAATGTATGTAAAGATGGGTATCAGCATTTGAATTTTATGATGAGAAAAGTGTCATAAGATAACCAGACCAGAGCCGGGCATGGTGGCGCAGGCCTATAATCCCAGCACTCCAGAGGCTGAGGCAGCGGGATTGTTGTGAGTTCGAGACCAGCCTGAGCGACAAAGTGAGCTTAAGGCCAGCCTGAACTGCATAGTGAGACCCTGTCTCAAAAAGACAAAAAAAAAAAGATAACCAGACCACACTCAGACTCATTCACTCTCTGGGGCAAGTATTAACATGCTTCATTTCCATGCCTACAATTCCAAGCTGAATTTCCACATGCTTCTGCTTATGCTCTAGCGCACCAGCTTCAGCATAAAATATCACATTTCCATGAAAACAAGTAATGCTGAGAGCCAGAGAACACGTGCTTCCAAGAGAGGGTGGGATGAGCAACACCGTGTTCTGCTGATGAGTCAAGAGGGCTCAGGCTGAGAACTGAGCACTGGGTGCAGAACCACAGGGGTCACTAATGATCATTAGTGGCCTGAGCAGGAGGAGCTCAGGACAGTACCAGGGATGAAGATGCATCGAGGGTTAGCTCCAGAGAGAACATAAGGAGAGGCGCTAGAGACAACAGATATAGACGAATTTTCTAAGAAATTCTTGCATTGGATACCAAGCCAGTAGTAGATGTGAGAATCTGGGAGAAGAGGGCTGTGTGTTTCTCTCCCTTTTTCTTTTTTTTTTTTTTTTTTGTCTTTTTGAGACAGGGTCTCACTGTGCAGTTCAGGCTGGCCTTAAGCTCACTTTGTAGCTCAGGCTGGTCTCGAACTCACAACAATCCTCCTGCCTCAGCCTCCCTAGTGCTGGGATTACAGGCCTGTGCCACCACGCCCGGCTCTCCCTTTTTCTTAGAATGATTTGTTAGAGAGAAAAAGTCCGGTCTTTAACAGGCAGAGGAGAGGCTCCTCTCAGCAGCACTGTAGGGGAGCGGGACATGTGATAATTCTGACTGTTTCGTGTAACTTCATAAGATAAAGGACTGTGGGCTAATTATCCACAGAGAAAAATAAGACCTAGGCAAATTCAATTCATTAAAACTTTAAACAACAGTGGGCGTTGCAAGTTGAGCTTCGTGGCTACAGAGACAAGGACGCAAGGCAAAGTGCTTTACAGTAGATTCTTTGGAAGAATAGCACAAAAATAGAAGCGATACAGGGAACAGGAGGTAGCAGTTCCACGGAAAAATAAAAGTAGCCAATAACACAAAAAAGTTTTAACTTCACACAGAAATATTCATTAAAACAACATTATCTGTACTCGTAAAATTTATAAACACTTGATAGATAAAATCCAATGTTGCTAAGTACATGAGGAAACAGACATTTTTAAAAGGAAAGCAGTTCTACATCTTCAGAATGGAGCCAGCCAGCGAGGAGCAGGCACTGGGAGAAGGGAGCAGGAAGCGGCCCCTGGGAGCTAAGCACAGAGGTGCGAGTGCACATGCAGCAGCTGGAGGCCACCTCGCTTACGCAAGACCCATGGGCAGAACGAATGTGTGAGATTATTATCACGGGATGACAGAGTGATAAGAAATGGTGTCTGAGATCAGACACCCTGGGGAGATCGTGGAAGCTGAAATGACTTAAGAAGTCTGGCTGGAGACTCTTCCTGGCTGGGGATTTCATGAGGTTTTAGAGTGGTCCCAGCTGAAGAGTGGGATTAAACTGCTTGTATCATTTTAGAAGTTGATGCAGCTCTCAAGGCAGAAATCACACTTGTTTCCCTTATGGAACAAAATTAGGGAGGATGGAAAACTGGAACCCACAGAAGTGCGACTTTCTGTTACAGTTTAGAGCTACAGTTTTCCCTTACAGTCTCACTTGTTCAGAGGTGGGGCTTTGGGAAGGGAGTGGCTCGTGCAGTGCTGTCCTCATCAATAGGTCCACCCATTTGTGGGTTCACAGCTAAATGCACTGGTACGAGGGGGAGACTACTTGGAAGAGGCCTGACCCTGGCGTGTGATCTGGGAGTGCGTCTCCCTCCCTGGGCTCCTCTCTTCTCTCCCTTCTTCCCGGTGGCCAAGAGGTGGGCAACTTCCTCCCCATCATGGACTGAACCCTCAAAACTATGAGCCAAATAAACGTCCTCTAAGTTACAGGTGTCAGGTACTTTGTCCCAGAGACAGGAAAGTGCCTAATCCAAATCCTTTATTTCAGGATCTGTTGCGAGGCTTCCTGAGGCTATTAGCTCCAGAAAACTGGGTCTCTTGAGTTTGTTGGGAGCAGATCGAGTCTCTCATGATATAGAGTTCATCTTTTTTTTTTTTACACTGAATATTTGTGTATCTCAGAGAAAAGAAATACTTTTCAGCTCTTGAATAACATGATGTTCAACTCCAGAGGCAGGTTTTCTATGGATAATTTCAATATATTTAAGCATCTTAGATTCTTACATTGGAGGGGTAGAATGAGAATGAATCTCTTCAGAATCCTTGGATCCAAAATTAACAAATCCTTTGGGGAAAAATGTTCATACACATCATAGGTTTTATAGTGCTTGAAGGGCTGGAAGATCCTTTAACTTTATCCATCATGGGTTAAGACAATAATGAGATACAGCGTGAAGACGACAGATCTGAGTAATACTAGACCAGCATAAGGGTTACTAGAGTGCCATATTCATGTTCCAGTACCAGGGGTTGAATGCAGAGCAGAGCCTTCACACCTTCACCCTAGGCTCGCCCTCTCTCTCTCTCTCTCTCTCTCTCTCTCTCTCTCTCTCTCTCTCTCTAGTGAGACAAGTTCTCACTAGGTTGAGAATGATGGCTGCAACTTGTGATCCTCCTGCATCAGCTTCCCAGATGCTGGGATTATGAGCCTGTACCTCACACCTGGCCTGAATTTGAGGCCGAATTAGCTAGTCAGAAGCTATGTAGAGGATGAGTCATAAGAACGCTCTGGACCTCACTGTCTTATTTTTAAGATAGAGATGACAACTGCCTTAACTTCAGAGCACTTGGAACATGTGAGTGCACACGAAACGCTCTAGGGAAATCACCTGGCACAGCGCAGGAACTGAGAAGCATAGCTGCTGTGGTTATTACTGAGTACTGAAGCTCATGACCCTGACAGTACCGCTGCAGAAACCTCAGTGAACTCCAAGAAGCCTCGTTTCCCTGGCTCCCCACCACAGCAATACCACAACCCAACCCTAGAGAGGTTCCCACAGAAAGCTCTTACCTCAAAAGCTTGATCAAGGAAAGTTCTTTCATTAAAGGCCAAAACTGCTACACTGACATCCAGGGCACTGAGCTCCATGGTGGCGGTGAGGAGGGATGAAGTGCTGGCTGCTTGACCATTGCTAAAAAGCACCGCCACTCTCCTCCCGTTAGCTCCTGCGTACGTCCTCTTGAAAATGTTGCGGGCCACGAACCTGAGTGCACCACCCATGTCTCGGGCCCCAGTGGGGACTTGGTACTCGGTTTGGGAAAGAAGCTGGAGGAGCTGCTTCTTGTTGTGGTAGTCAGATGGACGGATGAGATAGTTGGTGTCCGAGTCATAGGAAACCACAACAACTCTCGCTCCTATGGGACAGTTATTGTCCCTGATAGTAAGGTTCTTGACAATGGAGGTAACGATTTCCCTTGTTTCATTAAATCTCCATTCAGTGATGCCAGAGGATTGATCCAAGGCAAAAACCAGCTCTGTTGGGTACACTGGACACTGTTCTACAGAAATGAGAAACACAAGTGTTAATCACTTCAAAGCTTCTCTCATAGTCTTGGTTCACGCAAGATGAAGCGAGACCTTCATGCAGCACCAGAAGCGGGGTGGTCACACACGAAAGAAGGGATCTGCTTTGTAAACGTGAAGATATCGCACATGTCGTAGGTTATGTGACTGTGTATTGCTCGGACCTCAGAGTCCACAATCAGTCTGTGGAAGGATATTTGTGAGATTCTAGGAATTTTTCTAGTTCTTTTTGGGGTGGTAGGTGCATAAATCCATGTACGTGTTAAAATGACACAAGCCCAGAAAGTGAATTTTGCTGAATATATATTTGAAAATTGAATAAAAGCAAATTATAGTTGGGTATTTTGAAAAGTTCTCCTAAAGATACTCAAATGACTGATGAATGACAAAGAAATTTTGTAGATTTTTAATCGATGCAACCAGTGTTCACCGAGCACCACTCAAAATGCAGTGAGACCTCCCACCGGAACGCAGCACGGCTGAACCAAATCCCACAGTGCAAATACGGGCTGCCCTCCAGGGACATGGACGGAAAGTGTCAGTAGACGAAAAGATACAGAATAATTATTCTTCTGAATGAGGATTCAGAGGATGAAGAGGCTGTTTCCAAGCAGGAGGTTCTCGGGGGAGAAGGCCTGCGTGGAGGGCGGAGGGAAGCAGATTTGGCCCCAAGGAAGGCCTGCAGAGAGCCACTGTCGAAGTGGCTCCATCTCAGTTCTCACCAACAGTTTTAGGATAACTGAACTTTAAGAATTTCATAGCGAAATATGTATAAAATCTGATTTTTCAATATAAACATGGGAAGGGCCAGCCAAATAGCTCAGGGGATTTAGGAGCCAGCAAGCAGGCGCAGGGCCCAGGGGCTCGATCCCAGGGCCTGCCCTCCCAGCCCCACCCCTGGGGGTTCACTGGGACAGCAATTGAGACTGGGCATTTGGGAGGCTGCAAACAGGTGGATCACTATGAGTCCAATCTAGTAGTGAGACCCTGAATACCCTGTAGACCTTTCCCTAAAATGCCAAAAAATTAAAAAATTTAAAAAATAATATGAACATGGGAAGAGAAAAAAGATTTTTTTTTTAAGTAGCCAACTCCCAAAGGGCATTAAACTCCAAATCTCCTATGTCCCAACCACTAGCCTTAGGAACAGAAATAGGAAAGTATTAAAGGTGTGTTTTAAATCAAAGAATTTTACATAGAGAAATTTTAAAATAGAAAAGCTAATAATGAATAATAGAATAAAAAAATGGAAGCAATCCTTATTTCTTAGCATTATTTTTAAAATTATTGACAAGGTGGCTGAGAAGTGTCTCCCACACTGTCTGTCTTATCACCACAGGGTCTCCTAGAACATGGAATAAATTGCTAACTACTTTTATTCTCTCCCCCATCCAGTACTTACTAGGGCATCTGATACATTTAATCCAAATCCATAACAATTAATTGAACACTTACCATGTGCAAAGGTTTTCCTTGGGGTGTGTGATTTGTTTGTTATGAAAAATTGAAGTGAATGGCTCCAGACTTTGGTCTGAGACAAAGCTCTAAAACTCTGATGGAGATCATGAGGGCTTGAAGTGACATCGCTGGCTTTCTGACCACGTCACCTACAGGATCTAAAGACTATGCAGCACCACCTGCAGTCCAGGACCTGACTGTACCATCCACAAAAAGGGGGCTGCACTTAGTGGGTGACAGGTGCAAGCATGGGTCAGGAGTGCGAGGGACACATCACACGTTGGACAAGCCAGTGTCAGTAAGAGAGCAGCAGAGAGAGCGGCAGTGTGTGGATCAGTCAGAGACATGTTCTCTTATCCCCCAGCAGTGCAGGACCCACTCTGTGAAGACACTGAGTTGAAATCCAGACAGCATCTAGAGAGGACCATAGTGTCTACAGGGGCTTGGTCCAGCAGTTGTAATCAAAAGACTGACACATCTGCATGTAAGAAAAAAGTCTTGTTCACAAGGACTAGAGGTTTGCTCCGATTGGTCTGATCAAAGCACAGCTATTCAGCAATGCAAAATATGATAGAAACACTCACCTTTCCAACAAGCTACAAAAAAGAAAGAGAGAGAAGAGTCTATTACATTTTTGGAACATAAACAAAAAATAATTAAAAAGCAATATTTCAACAAAGCTTAAGTTTTATTTGACTTTAATTAAAAATGAGGTTAAAGTACTGAGACAGATGTCCGTGGGGTTTTATTAATTTGTGAACTTTCCTGACCTTTTCCCCTGTGAGTCACGATCAGCAGACTTTAGCAGAATTTTGGTTGAAACCAACACTGATCACTTATCTTAGAAGCACAACAGCTGAGTTCTGATGAAATGGCAAGCTGAAGTGCAGTTTGTCTTGTCTCTCTCCTTACAGTCTTCTGAGAGCCAGTCAGCAATGAATGTTAAAATATGGGTCTATTTTCTTCTCTGATGAACATCTTGGGAATTTCTATTTTTCTGAAGAACCGCAGGGGATTTTCAAATGAAATTTGTCACTGACTATAAATATAGCTCCCCTGTTTGAGTGATCTTTGCAGTCAGAAAGAAGAAGGGAAAAAATCTCAAGGGTTTCTCTGAATAAAACACATCTGGGTTCTCTGACTGATTTACTCTGTAAACCTGAGATCTATCTGGGTGAGTGCCAGTAAATCTTTAAGAAGCCACAGGCCTGACAATTTCCATGCTTAGTTTATTCCCTTCCTAGGAAGCTAATGAGTCATCCCAATCTATAAAAGGATTTATTACCTTTGGTGACAAAGAGCTCTTCTGTCCTGCTGTACTGGCACATGTTCCCTGCACAGAAGCCCCACAGGCAGCTTTGTCCACTCCTGTGGCTCCAGGCACGCTGTCAGCAGCACCACACACACACACACACCCCAGCCTCCTCTGCATTTCAGGACTCTGCTCTGGCCTCATGCACCTGACTGAGAACTCGGGCGCAACTGTGAGGCTGCAGATCCAGGATCTAGACTCATACGTGGGTTCAGACCTGTCAAAGCTGGGTGACCCTGGGAGAAATGGCTTCATCTCTTCTAGTGTGTTTCTTTATCAATTTAGGTTTCCTAAAAATATTCTACTCCTGTGTCTCCTTTTAAAATGTCAATCATTTGCAAACATCTCCTTTATCTCTCTATTTCCTTAGATTTTAGCTCTATTTTATTCTCAAAGGAGGGTCCCAGCCTTCACCTCAGGACCCAGCCCTCCAACCTGGTTGGGAGACGTGCTGCACAGAATGTTATTCCAGGGGTCCACCCTCAAGGGACCTTGGTGACGTCATCTGTAGAGCTCCAAGGGCCTCTCACCCCAAGTCTGATCTCCATTCTGTACTTTGGAGTTCCACATCTGTCCTACCAGCAGCCTGTAGAGTAATAGAACCCACCTACACTTCCTCAGCCCTCTGATTACTGGCTAACTCATTTGACTAAGTGTCTCAGTTACTTTTTCCCAAAATACCTGACATCCAAAATTGAGGAGGGAAAAGCTTATTTAGTTCACAGTTAGTGGAGGTTTCAGTCTATACTTGGCTAGCTCCAAGTATGTACTCTCCAAGGCAGAGCTGCACATGGCAGAGTTCATGGTGGCAGAAAACAGCAAAGAGCAAAGTGGGGAGCAGAAGCTCTGCCAGCTAGCTAGCCTCTCTTCCCTACTACAGTTTCAAACTAGGTTAGTAGGACAGTTAAAATAATTAATACATTGCATGCTGTTGTCTTCATAGTAGTTATTCAGAGGACAAGATGCAGACATGATATCTTGTCTAAACAATATTAATACAAACCTTTCTTCTCAATGAACTAAGAGAAATAGCTATATATATATATATATATATATATATATATATATATACCCTATCTTGTGTACACATACATATATTTTTTTCACAACAAAATGGTCACTTACTTTTACTTTTATTTTACTTTTTATATTTTAGTACAGGGTCTACAGAGTCTCACTATATACATTGGACTTGTAGTGATCCATCTGTGTGCAGCCTCCCAAGAGCTGGGATTACAGGCACACATCACCACGCCCAATAGCAATGCAGTCTCAGTGCACCCCAGGGGTGGGGATCAAACTGGCAGCTGCATCTGCCTAATATTAATTAGGCATATTAATCCACTGAGCTATTTGGCCAGCCCCAAATGGTCTTTTATCTATATTTTTGCAAAGTTAGTAACATGTGACACTAGGTTGCCCAGCAACTAATAGCTGACCTTAACCAGACAGGATATTTATCTCATGACTGGGGTAACTTGTTTGCTTTAAGCACTGAGGCCCAGTCCCACCTACACACATTTGATTGATTTCCTAGATTCCTGGCTCCTCGCATATCCCTCCTTTTTGTTTTGTTTTGCAAGAGATGGGAGGGTGTTCCATTGCAGTTAAAGAAACTGTATTTGGAGAAGACTTTAAAGGACCTTTTGATACTTGATACCAGTCCAAAGATTGCAAGTACCTGAGTTCAGCAAAACACCCCAATCTAGTCCAATAGTCCATAATAGTAGTGAGTTATCAGCACAACTGGAAATTGTCAGAAGTTGTGGACTTGAGCCTTTACAGCTCAGCATATTAATATGGCATTATTTTTTTATACCCAGTGGTTACAATTTTCTGCTGGATGGTTAAAACAAGTTAAAGCAAGACCTGTATAACTAAAAATGTAACTTTTTCTATCTGACAAGGTCAGTCAAATCCCCTTAGGATTTACCCTGAAACCATGTACAGTATCTTGAAGATCTTCTGTCAGTGTCAGCCTTATGCATAAGTCATGGCCGTTGCTTGACCAGTTTGCTGTCTGTGAACGCCTGAGAGAATCTTCTCTCTCTAGATGTCTCCCCTTAGGTCCTCACTGATCACTGTCCTCTGTGGCCCCATGATCTCCTTGATCAGAAATGTGGGTCACCACTTAGCTACAAGATGTCGCAGCAGAGGCTCTCTTATGTCCTGAGTCCTCACTGACCTTGAAGGGCTAGGGCCAAAGTATTGGCTATCTTTTTAGCCCATCTCTCTGTCTAATATTTGGTCTGCAAACTTTAGTTGTTGAACATCCAGAAGAGAAGCTCAATGTTCTTATTACCCTGTAACAGAGGCAGTTAAGCTTAACATCACTATCTGTCTGAATATCAAACACCTTAGACAAAAAACGGAACTGCTATTTTCCAACAACCATGAATGTTCTAAAATTTAAATCCCTATAGAATGCAAAATGAACACCAACAATTACACATTTTTACACAGAGAGACGAGAAAAAACTGTAATAGAATTGTCCTGCTACAAAATTTTATATGACTTGATTTCTAACTTTCTGTGTAAAAATGTATAATTGTTTTTATCATTGGTTTTAAGGACCACCAGCCCTTGAGAGACTTCTGCATCCATGTAATAACCAACTAACCCTAAACACCCAAGTTCACCCATTTAATACTGTGCCCCTTTGATCCCTTTGCACAGCTGTCATATTAGCAATGGAAGCTGATGTGCCTCTTCTGAGTCGGTCTACTTGTTTTCCCTACACATTTTCTTTTCCTGCATACACGCTCCTCTGGAGCTGAGACATGTTTGCTTATCCTTCTTTTCCTCCCCACTTTGATGTGAGAGGTCTCTACAGCAGGCAGTCAGGGCAATCCTGTTACAGAGGCTTCTCCAACTAATGACCTCGGCCTTCTGATCACACAGCTCCATCTACACTCAGTCTTTCCCCAACCACCCATGCTCATGCTCCATAACACACAGATACTCACGAATATGGCTCCGCACAAACTGGATCAGATCACATTGCTATAATGGAGAGGGAGAGACAGAGAGAGAGAGAGAGAGAGAGAGAGAGAGAGAGAGAGAGAGCATGAGTACAGTAATCTCCCAGTGGTTGTGTTTTATTTCCCAGTGAAAGAGTTGGGTTTCTTTTCCCCATGAATAAGGAGATACATACAGAAAACACAGGCTCCCCTGCCATGCCTTTAGGACCCTAGGAAAACAAAAAGCAAACAAATTATGTGTAAACTGAAGCCTTCAGTTATAAAATAGAGAAACAAACAAAGAAACCCATCTTCTCTCTTAAAATCACAGCTGGCAGACAGCAGTCACTAACCCCAGTGGGTTAATTACAGTGTTTTCCTCACTCACACCAAGTGAGCAAACCAGGCAATAGAGGAGGTGAGTTAATATGTGTTCAAATGAATGGAATGGTTTTTCCTTCTGTGGTGGAAAACAGTAGAGCAATAAGAGTATATCTTACAGATGTTTGTATTAAATATGCAATACTTTGAAGGAAGTATTTCTAATAAGAAAGCTTAAAATTGTAAACAGCAGACTCCAAAAGACGGTGCTCATGAGAATGCAGAGGTGTGTTATGTTATACCTCAGGGAGTTTAAAATGCAGGAGGTGATAACCTCAACACATGAGCATAATAAGGACCACTGAAAGCAAAATGGACACCACTCGAGAGAAGTGGTGCATGCGTGCTATGATGATATGTGCCAAGGGTGAGGTGAATCAGGAAAAGCTTCTTCAGCTTGAGCTTTTTTTTTCCCCCTTTAGTCTTTTTGCTCCCTTTTATCAGAATCAGGCAGTGGTTTTTAACATATTTTCACATATAAATCCTTTTGAACAATCAATGAATGAGAATATTATCATTGCACAAAAGTGCTATTGTAGGCTCACATTTGTGTAATTTTATTAACAATCCCCCACATACCTTCAGAATTTCAGCCGAGGACATCAGATAAGAACTTCTATTCTAATTGATAATTGGGACACCCATCCATCCACCCATCCATTCATTCATCCATCTACCCATCTATTTATCCATCCATCCATCCAACCACCTATCCATCCACCCATCCATCTATCTATCCATCCATCCTCCATCCATCCACCCATCCATCCATCTATCCATCCATCCACCTACCATTCACCCATGCATCCACCCAGCCACCCATCCAACCATCCATCCATCCATCCATCCACCCATCTATCTACCGATCCATCCATCCATCCATCCATCCATCTCATAAACAGTTAAATATCATCTCTGCCATGGGTGTTAACCAGAGCCATGTGTCATCATGATTTTATCCACTGAAACACACTGTCTTTCTGAGACATATTACTAAAAGATATCAATATTAGCCTACTTTTTTTCAATTTGTGGCAAACAAACAGCAATAAAATGATGCACAGCTATTTAAGCAGAGTGAAGAGTAATTTCTAGCTGACAGAGTGAATAGTCCAGTTTATGGAACTGTGGAGAATGAAGCCCAAAAGAGTGAGTTTGAGAATAACTTTGAGCAAGTTCTCAAGAAAAGGTTGAAAACCAAGGCCCTAAAATAATGATGCCACATTCTAATCTAGTCTGGTGGATTTAAGCATACGAGCAGAAAATTATGGTATCCCTCAATGACAGCCCCAGAATCTGGCAAGAAGACAAGACCAGAGGTAGACCATATTGCCAAAAAGATTAAACGCCTACCTACACTAAGATCATTCACCCTTTACTTAATGCAAAAGAAAGAAAAGAGTATATTGAATTTCCTCTATAGTTAGTTGATTCTCTTTCTAATAAGGATTCAGTCAACCAAAGAGCCGTTCACATTTTTCCTTTATAAAGTCCCAAGTTCAAGAACTTTTCAAGGTATAAATCAAGATAAGCATCTTATCCTCTGCTTATACAATGCTGCCTGAACCCCCTCCACAGAACACAGGTCCTGATGGCATTTAGTTATCTCTGGGCTGTCCTTGCAAAGGGAGACAGATGTGCAACAAAATCATTCCAATCTCATGAAACACTAAATAGAGGTAAGGCCAATGCTTGACTCTGCCTCACAATACTTCCAGAGGTGACATTTCTCTCATAATGGAATCAGAGTGGAAAGATTTCCAGATCTCTCTAGAATCTAACTTCTGGAGATCAGATGACAAGCCCTTCTAACCTGTCTCCCACAGTGGAGCTTTGCCAGGGCACTTTGTGAAGCTTATACCATCCCATTCATGCACTGATGGCCCTGGTAATAATCCATAGGCATAGTAAATATTGGCATTGCAGTTTTTAGTTCACAGAGTTTTCCTTGGTTTACCTGCTCCTCATTGATAACTTTTAAGGTGATTAGGACAATACGTGTCACACCAACTATAGAAATAAGCACACATGCAATGACTGCTCCAAGGATATGGCTAGTGAGAAGCAGAACCTGGACTGGAATCCAGAACTTCTGACTTTAAATTCCATGCCCTTTCTATTAAATCAGCGCACACACTGCGCAGTCCTCAGGAGTTTACTCACTTTCCGTCCAGGAGGGCCTTGTGATCCATGCCGTCCCGTTTCACCTTTCAAGCCTGTAGTGAGCTTCAGATAGGAATGTACATTAGTTTCAACATTTTCTATCAGTGAAGATCATCTTCATTTTAATGAGACTATAATTTTCTTAAATTTGTTTTTAAGAGAGAGCAGCTACTAATTCAAATCAGATGAATTGCTCACCTGTAGGATAAGCCGCTCATTCTCAACCATCCATTTCCCTCTTAGCCCCTTCACTTAGCAACATAATTACTTCTGGCACTTGCTGTGTTTAAATCCAAACTAGTCATAAACTGGGATGGGTACTAATATGAAAAGCAAACATACTAAGGCCCACAGAGATCTAATTTTAAAATTTTCTCATCTATGATTAAATAAGCAAAATGAGTCCTCATACATATAACATTACTGCTTCAGTCACAGACCCAAAGTGATGGCTGTAGGTGCCAAAGAAATGTGTCCAACTGGTGGACAATGTCTGTTGACTTGTGTCTCCCTCACACTGAGGACGACCGATAGTCTGACACTCAAACTTTGAAAGGACACTTGGCTCTGCATTTGGGACTTAAGTAAGCATAGTATTCTGTCCTGTGCTTTGCTAATTAAAAGATTTCAATATCCTTCCTTAAAATGAATGTCCTGTATTGCTGTCTCACTGATCGTGGAATCATGGGAAGCCCTCCAGAACACAGAGAGATGAGGCCAACTTCATTTCCATTCACAGGAAATACATGCGCCTTAGAATAGACTGGAAAACACTGATACATCTGAAACAAGCATCTATCTGTAAATCTTTAATGTAGCTCAGATTCATGAAACTATACACTACTGGAGCTAAAAGTGACCTTAGACAGCACTAAGTTCAGTTCTTCTGTTATAGAAATACAGGCCCTAAAATAAGTGTGTTCGTGGTCACACAGCTACCTAGTGGCCTCTTGGATGCCATTTTGGATAACCCACTGTCATTGTCACAAGGTAAAAGCCAGAGTCTGCAGAAGTAACTTTTACTAAGCCTGGAATCAGAGGCACTCACAGTTAGTCCCCTGAACCCCTTAGGTCCAAGCTCCCCAGGAATTCCAGGATCTCCAGCTTCACCCTATGATTCCAAATGTTAAAAAAGAGGCTGTAAAGGAATAAGGAATTTTCTCCAAACCTAAAATGAACTGACTCTGTAACTATATATTAAAGAAAACCAATACAACATTAAATGACATCTTGCCCTGTCATCTGGAACTAAATAATTCGTACCCTTATTGTCTAAACTATTTGTGATATTTTGATAAAGTAACCCTTATATATTAACATCAATTCAGTGACTGCTCAGTTACTAAAAACATCCAAGGTAAAAGTTTAAAAACCAGGAAAAAATACTTGGAGTATCCATAAAATATTAAATACTGAATTTTTTTCCTAAATTCATGAATCGTTTCTGAAAAAGCTGAAGGTTAAAAAAAATTACTTTGACTCTGATGAGAAGCTAATTTTACCAGTTATCAATATACTTGTCTTATGTGTATCAATAAATTGAAATACACTGTTGCTGTCTTTATCAGTAAACCAGAAACTTGACTCTCTATAATAAGCAGCCTTATCCTTCCTAACAGTTATATACAGTACCTTCTTGTACCCTTTTCTGAAGTAAGAATCTATTGGTAATTCATCAGTTAAGACATGTTTAAGAGGTTTCAAAACCTTGGCTGTTTTCCTATAACTTATTTGAATAATGAAACATTTTATTTTCACTGCTATTTTGCGTCCTTATTGAGCGCCAACTGTGAAGTCACCATTCTAGACACTGCTTTTGAAAAGGACATCGTAATAAGAATCCCCATATGCAGATACACTGCGAGCTGCTTTGGACGAAATAGAAGGTGTGTGCGGTTCTACAGCGTGGAGTGGGCTGCGGTCTAGCAGGACCGGGGCGTTCTGGAAGGTGTTCATCTCCCAGGTGTTCAAGAAAGCAGTGTGATGAGACTCCGCTCGGGAAAAATCTGGCGACACTAATGTTTAGGACCAAGGGCAACAAGGTAAGATAGAAGTGGAAGAGCAACGAGAAATTACAATTTTTGACTCAAGCAGAAATAAATCCTGAACAATAAAGAACAAAAAGCAACCACGCAGAGACAGAGACACAGTGGCGAGGACGTTTACAGGCAGTGCAGCGTGGGGCCGGGCATCCGGCAGCGAAGGACAGCGCAGTATTTTCTAATATGAACATGCACAGGAGTGAGCGTGCCTCTCCCTCACAAGACCAGACGGGAGCACTCTGCTTCCCACCCCTTCCTGCAGTGTCGGCAGCCACAGGCTCGTCCGGTTCTCCAGACAGACGTTAAGACCATGGTAAGAAAGAAGTTCACGTGCACAGTACCTTCTGCCCCGCATCGCCAGGGAATCCTCTCAGACCCTGTAATTTTAATCAGATTACATAAATGAACCAATGTGCCATAGTTTCACTACGACCATAGTATTTAGATTTAACTTACCAATCAGAAAATATTTTCCACACTCACCTTGACTCCTTTTCGTCCCATGCTACCATATCCTGGAATGCCATAATCTCCCTGCAAACATATCAGTTAGTCTCAATTTCTCAAGAGTGACAATTTATTGTAATCTATACTAGGGCAATGCTGGCATCAGGAGAGAAACGCTGTGGAATTCCATGTGCAGGGAACTTCCACGGGGACCTTGAGCCCTGAAAACGCGTGTGTCTCGATGTTCCTTACTTCCTGCTATGTCCCCTTCCGTGCTAGACTGCACAGAGGGCCTGAAACACTGGTAGTGAAAGATTTTGTCAGGATCAGGAAAAAGAAAAGATGAGTTTATTTAAATCAGTATACACTATTAAGAAAGACAAAAATAATCTTTTTCATAGTATAGAACTGCTGATTGCTGTTGGTGCATTGAAAAGAACAGTTAAAGATTATTATTTTTATCTACTGTTTAAATTTCTTTGCCCAACTTTGCATGCTTATATCTGGTGACCTGAACAATTAATCTGAAGATAATGATATGCAGTATAACAGCCATTGTCGAATTACTATCATTTTGTTTAGTGAAGTTCTGCATTGTTTTTAATGGTTTTTTTTTTTACTATTTTTATTCTCTTAATAAAAATGTTTTAAGTTAAAAAAAAGAAAGAAAGACAATAGGCATGTTTCCAGAAGAAAAATCTTACCACTATGGTGCGAGATCAGGGCTTTTATGTGGTTTGAGGACATGAGAAAAGATTCTAGGCAGCAAAGCCAGATATCAGGAACACTTTTTCTGGTCGCCTTGTTCCTACCAGGAATGCCTGTACTGTATCTCAGGTTGTATAATCACTATGCAAATTGACAAGGCAATTTACTCAGGTCTCACAGTGAGTCCCTTCACTTTCAGGATAGGAGATCTACACACATAAACTCTTGGGGGAAAAGATGAGTCAGGGTTGGTTGGGAAGAGTGGATAGTCTTATGTCTATTTTACCTTGCATTCATGTTTTTAGCCAGTGCTAGCACAGTGCCTCCTGACTATCCTGTACTGCTTGACACGATTGGGTTAGGAGAGAAATTTGGCTACTGCGAGTCTCAACCCATTGTCACCACATGCTGCGGAACTTCAGTAAGCTCCACCTTGCAGCCACAGCAGGAAGCAGAGAGGAACGACTGTCCAGAACTTGTGGAATCAGTGGTACATTTCTTGCCTGGAAAAGTAGAAACTGGCCCAAGGTATATGAAAAGGAGTCAAAGCTTTCAGCCAAATGGGGGAAATGTTCATCCTCATAACTAACAAAAAAAAAAAAAAATGGAATTTGGAACAATAACGAGGTACCCACTGTGTCGAGGGGAAAGCTTTGGTACCCAGTGTTACTTTGGAAGTCCCAAAGCAGGTGCTCTCCTGCATATTAAAAAACGAAACCATATATTGTTTGAATTTTCCTAAAGGCACTGTCAAAATATAGTGTACAGCCTTCATTAAACATATACATGTTTTGGACTTAGCTATGAAAATTCTAGAAATTCCTTTGTTGGGGGCTGGGATGCAGCTGAGTGCTGGAGCACTTCCAGCGTCCACCTGGAAGGCCCTGGAGCCGAGCCCCAGCACAGAAGAAAGTAATTATGGCTTTGTCCAAAAGCTCAGCGAGGTAGAAGAATGTGCTGTTCATGTCTGTGCTGTTTCCAACTGAAAAACTGAAAGCAAATTGCATCTCCAGTGATACAAGTCTGGTCTACTACTAAGGGATTCAGTACATATTCATAAACTGTGTATTTTGAAGCTGTTATAGGTGACTTTGAGAGAAAAATGTATGAAAGTGAAAAATGTTTATGATACAATGCTAAAAGGGAAAACTGGACTGATACTTTTCTATCTCTGTAACCTCTTTCTCAATCTCTACCTGTAGGGGATTAATCATAAATATTTCTAAATAGTGTAACTAGGAACAATTTTTCTTTCTATCCTCCTTTTCTATATTTTATCCTTGGTAAATTTTATTCCTGTTGTTCTGCTCTTTTCTTGCTTGCTTTCTTCACTACTCTTCGCTGTATATAAATAAAGAAGCAGACCACGCCGGGCAGTTGCTGCCTGCCCATCAGAGGCCAGGTCCCACCGGGCCCAGCTTTCCTTTGCTGTGTGTCTCGTGTGTTCTTGATCTCCTGCCAGCCCCGCTCGGAGGCTCAGCACCTGTGACAGCTGCAGCACATCTCCCCACCAACGCGCGCCTCGGTTGGATCTTGATCTTGGCTATTGTGAATAATGCTCACCCTTGGTACAATTTTTTACCGTATTTACACAGAATGCTTACAATAAATATGTTTTTTAAAAGGAACAAAACATCTGTCTCTCTACTGACTGTTTTATGCATGAAGAATTTTACTTTTATTTATTATTTTAAAAATTATTCTTTTTTTTTTTTTTTTTGGCACAGGGTCTCACTACGCAGCTCAGATTTGTAGTGACTCTCCTGTCTCAGCCTCCCCAGAGCTGGGATTACAGGCATGCACCACCATGCCCCATTTCGGTGGCCTGCATATCATGTGAAACTGGGGGTGGAACCCAGGTCCTTGTGCTTGCCAGACAGGCATTTAGACTGCTGAGCTACCTCCCTGGCCCTGTGTGAAGATTTTGATGCAGTCAGAACAAATAAGATAAAGTATAAGGCTAAAAAAACAGCACAAATTTCCCTGTCCTACTCCTCAAGGTTTTCAATGAGAGAGAAAGTGGCAGTTTCGTGTTTCAGCCAACAAATCTGAACTGGCTGTTCAGATGCTGAAATACATTGTTCTAATTCATCCATCATCATCTATGCCTCCCTGTTAATCCTTCTTACTTTAACAGACCAGCAGCAGAGTGAGAGCTTAGGAAAGGCCTCACCTTTTCCTGTTGCTGAAAAGCCTCCCAAGCCAAACAGCTGCTCGGGCTAATGGCGTCAGCCCTCTTCTCCCTACCTCAGAGCTGAGCACTCAGAGTCTGGGTGGGGAGGATGGAACTGAGCCTCATACCTGCTTTCCGCGCTCTCCAGGTGGCCCCACTGGTCCCAGGTCTCCAGGAACTCCGGGTTCCCCCTAGTACGTGAAGTAAGAAGAGTTTCAGATGCTGAGGTCTAACATGGCTCTCATAGCAGGAAACCTGTCCACGGGATGGGGCACACAAGGTCCTCAGCCAAGGCTCAGCATTTAGTGGGGGGCGTGGCGCAGGGCACAAATCAAGAGCTTTCCAAGGGAGAAAGTCAAAGAGCCGGCCAAGGGCTGGACTCAAGTGCCACTTTCACAGCGCTATGAAAAGGACCAACACAGAAGGCAGAGAGCAGAAATTTCACTCCGGGGAAAGTTGATTCATTCGCTAATATTGTATTCATCCAAAAATTGCTTTTAAAGTAGGCAGATAAGTTACACAGAAATGCTGTGTAGTCAGAGAGGAACTGGATCCTCACGGAAGTCAGAACACAGAAATGAAGGGACGGGGTCGCGCACAATGGTGCATCTGGGGCTGGGGAGACACTCAGGCATCAGCCTGCCTGCCTAGCGCAAGGGCTGGGTTCAGTCCCTGGGACTGCATGCCATGCCGGCCTTGGGTCCTCAGGTGCACTGTGCTGGCCACAAAAACCAGGTGGTGGCTCACACTTGTAATCCCAGCACTGGGGAAGCCAAGTCAGGAGGATGTGAGCTGCACAGTGAGATCATAGGAATCTGGAGACAGCAGGCCTCAGTACCCAGGCCTTCAAGAACACCACCTTGAGATTATGCTGTGATTAGCACTGCTATGCTTTTTGTGTTTGTCCCCCCAAAGCCCCATGCAATCATAGGGAGGACTTCTAGAGTCTGTGATTAACTCGTGACCCGCTGGGATGATGGGTCTGTGTACTGCTGGGCTTCTGGGTGTGGGTCCTATAAACCAGCCTGGGGCAGGCAAGAAGGGGAAAGACTGGCTCTCTGCAGCTACTGCTGCTGTCGCTCCTCCATCCTCCTCTTTGCTCTTCGCCCCCACCATGAGAGGCTGCCCTCTGCCATGTGCTACACTGCTTTGGAGCCAGCCGAGTACGGACTGGAACCAACACTAACTGCAAGCTAAACCTTTCCTTCCTTCAAGAGAAGCATAGCTGAGACAAGCACCAGCTGGCATAGGTGGGTGACCAGAACATCCGGCCCCATCTCCCTTCCCTTTCTGCAAATCCCTCTATCTGCCATGTGCCCTTGCTACATGGCTCATTTCCCTACGGGATCAATATCAACCTACCCGGTGATTGTAGTTTGACCCACACTGTGACTTTGCTGTACAAATTGCCCCTAACAAAGGGCCTCGGTGGCAGCTGTCGACTCGCAGCCCCTCCCTGAAATCCAGGAGCTCTTCTTCTCCTTAATCCCAGTGAAACTAGCCCGACTTCCGGTTTGGTTTGTAACTTCACCCCTCAGTGTTGCGAGACCACAAAGTTGGCACACTTGGTATCTAACTGGCTGGAGGTTTTATTATTCCTATATCACTTTTATGAAAAATAAACAACTAAGCATAAGAGATATGGTCTGACCCTCATCAAGCCCAGCCTAGTTTAGAGAGACAAATGACTATGCAGGAAAGCATAACAGTGTACGATAAAGCTTGCAGAGCTGGGGCAGCAAAGGCAGGGCACAAGGTCCAAATCAGATTCGTAAGCCTACGGAGCCAGCTCAACCGTGACCGAAGAGACAAAGTTCTTCAGTATTTAAAGCATGGTTTATGTTTTCTTCTAGAGTGGAGTGTGTTATGGTTTGTAGCTAGTGCTTTATGTGTTCATTCAAATGTGGAGCTTTTGGAAGGTTATTAGATCAAGGGAATGTCTCTGTTGGTGGATTAATACATCAATGAGCTCAGATCTGAATATGCTGGTAGGATGGGGCGCCTGGTTGGAGACAGGCCACGGGGGAATGACGTGGAAGGCTGGGTTCTTGTCACTGGGTCTTCCTCTTTCCTCTCTCTTTGCTTCCTGGCCACCATGGGGTGAGTAATTTTCTTCCATC
The DNA here is from genome assembly GCA_004027165.1 of Ctenomys sociabilis. NCBI lineage: Eukaryota > Metazoa > Chordata > Mammalia > Rodentia > Ctenomyidae > Ctenomys > Ctenomys sociabilis. The sequence goes on from PVKA01032724.1 coordinate 19,533, forward strand.
ATTCTCTTCTACCTCAGAGCCAGCTATCCATGGGCTGAGCCTTCAAAAGCATGAATCAAGTCAACCTCTCCTCCAAGGATTTTGTCTGAATGACAGGAAAGTGACTAATACAAGCAGGTTTTGCTAAAAATCCTGACTCTTCTCTTGGGCCTACAAGTGCCCAATAAGTACCTAAAAGTAGAATAAAACTTGGTCTTCATTTTGTAGAACTCTGGGTGAAAGCCTTCTTAGTTCTACGCATAGGCACAGTCATCCTCTAGGATGTATTTGTCTAAAAGCTGGCAAAATGGGATTTGTCAGCCCTCAACTCCCCCTTCCACCATTGCATTGCCCTTCCAGACTGACGACACTAAGACTAGACATTTACAGGAACAGGGACATTCAGGGGTCTACGTTGCTCTGCATCAAGGGTCATGTGGATTCCTGTACAGCAAGAACAATGACCTGGTAAGAACCAAACTGTCTCTCAGGCCAGGCGTGGCGGTGCATACCTGTAATCCTAGCACTCAGGAGGCTGAGGCAGGAGAATTGTTGTGAGTTCAAGACCAGCCTGAGCTACAAAGTGAGCTCAAGGCCAGCCTAAACTGCATAGTCAGAACTTAACCTATCTTATTGCTATTTTGAGGTTTGGAGATTTTCTCAAGGGTCAGAGTAAAAAGAAAACCTGTCCCCATAGTTCACTGGGCTCAGTGCAAAAGAAAAACAGACCCTTTGCTCAGAGACTATGAGTTTCAGGACTGTGGCAGCATAGAGCTGAACCAAGCAGAGTCCCTTCTCAATGAGGCCGCTGTAACTGCACAGACCCCAGGCCCCCAGAGCCTGGGCCCTGAAAGGGTATAACTAGGAGAGTCAGATTCTGACAGGGCCAATGGTTTTCTCCATTGTCCAACAGAGCCACCTCAGATGTGGAGAGCTGAAGGAGACAAGACAGCTGCCCACACAATCAAGTCTGAGCTCTGCCATCCCTGCTCTACCTAAGTCAGCTACCAAATATATTCCTAAATTCAGTAATCAGGGAATGGAAGACCATAATTTCATGAAGAACAAGATCACCATTGCTCTTAGGAAAATACGGGGACAGTTTTCTTTCTGGAGAGTTTGAAATTCTTGGTCAATGAAAGAAAGAATTGACTGACCTTATCAGACGCAAAACACACATTTCTTGTTATATAGGTCTTGCTTTATACCAGCAGAAAAGTATAAAAACGAGGTGTGTAAAGTAAAGCCATATTAATATGTTGAGCTGCAAAACGTTCAAGTCAACAACTTCTGTGGATTGCCCACTACTATTGTGGACTGTGGTGGAGTGTTTTGCTGAATTCACCCACCTATAGTATTTAGATGCCAATAGAATATCCATCTTTGACAGGACTAAACAGAAAAAAGAGGATATAAAGGAAGGACTGTTTTGTATTTGTATATACAGAATAGTTAGGATAAACAGCTACTTTTGCTCTATTATATGAAAAGAAAGATTGGTAGTAACAGTGTTTTGACAGAGTATCCTGTCTGTTTCATGTACTGTGAATGACCACTAGGAAGATAACAATGTAAAATGTATTAATTATTGAAACTGTCCTATTAATCAGCTTCAAAGCTGTCTCATTGATATCCGTCTCTCAATAAAATAAAATAAAATTTTAAAAATTCTATACAAAAAGGAAAGAATTATTGGAATGCGAATGATGTAGTGATGGTGCTTGGACTCGTTTGTATGAGGAGCTAACATGAAAATCACTGAGAAGGCACAGGTACTTTTGGCTTTAGTATTTGAAATCAACATTTACCTTTCTCCCCAAAGGTCCAGTTCTCCCATTGTTCCCTTTAGGTCCTCTTATCCCGAAAGAGCCCTGAAAAACAAAAAAGGAGGGGCTCATGCAGAAATTAACCCTGCAGTTGGCACAGTGGCTCACATCTGTAATAGTAGCACTGTGGGAGGAGGAAGCGAGATGATTGCAAGTTGAAGGTCATCCTGGGCAACTTAGCAACTCAGTAAGATCATCCTCAAAATCAAATTTAAAAAAGGGGTGGGGATGTATCTTTGTGTGAAAGGCCTGGGTTCCATTCCAGGTACTATTAATTACTAATTAATGAATGAAAGTGCCACAGCGAGTCTTCAAAAACCCTTGGAAGTGTTGCCCTTTTCTTCCTCTCATTTGCAGCAGCCCTTAATGCTTCCTTAAGGAGAGAGCTTCAGCCGCCCAGAGGAGCGAGCTCGCCGGCTGGCTCAGGTGATTTAGGCTCCGGCCCCAGCTACAAGACCATGGGCTTGCACCTGCCTGACGTGCACTAGTGCGCGTGGGGCTCCCCTGCTGCTCCTCCCAAACGTGTGGCACTTGCTGCCAAGTGCTGGTGCCGCCAGAATGCTGTGCACACAGCACCACAGGGTACAGTTCCATTTCCCGATGTGAACATGGATGAGAGCCCTCCAGGCAGCCACAGGGAGGACGACTGAGAAAACCCAGGGCCCTCTGCCCTCTGAAGTGAGCGAACACTGAAGGGATTCCCAAAATGCCTCGCACAAATCCCTCCCCATCCGGTTCCTATTACTCTCACAGGAAGCAGATTCAGGTGATGACCTCAAGAGACACATTTAGGAATCAGATAGATCTGAGTACCAAGCAGTCTTTGCGCAGTCAGTCTCATGGATCTGTGGCCGAAGGAGATACGTGTGCAGGGCACAAGAGATTTCCACAAGTTACAAGATGGAATGATGTCTCAGGTTTTGGAGGAAATGTTCATGATTCAGCTTATGTGTTTTTTCCCAAAGTTTCTTTACACTGATGAAGCAGGTTTGTGCCTTTAGAGTAAAATCCCAGTAGTAGAGAAAGGGAAAAACTTCATCCAGGACTAAGGACAATGACCTCAGCTAAAGATCTGACCCGCAGAAATCCAGAAAAGAGTTACTTCTGTGTCAGTGATATCAAATAAATTATATTTGAATGTATTTTTGCAATAAGGAAAACCTAAGGGTGGGAATCATGGACACTAATGTCACTTTGTCACTCACCTGAGGTCCTTTGTGCCCCTGGCTTCCTTTTTCTCCTTTCCTGCCGGGATTTCCACTCAACCCCTGATGCGGTAAGGAAGGGAATAAAAAACAGTGATGACAATGAAGCTCCCTTTCTGGTTAGTGCTTTTGACCCTCCTATCCCCAGAGGAAGAGTAATGGCCAGTGCTGGCCACAGCCTTCTAGCTCTGAAGTTCACCTGCATGAATTGAGTAAGGGCAGAGCCAGACTTAGGGTACAGACCTCACTAAGTAGTCCCATGCCTGGGCATAAGACCTTCATCCTTCTCCTACAGAAAGATGTAAAAATCAACCAAAGAAGAAAAGTAAAGTCCATAGAGAAAGCAAGGAACAGACAGAAGTCAAACAGATTTCTTAGAAAGGTGGAATCCATCTGGGCCAAAGTGCTTAGCGATGCATAAAAGAGAGAGCAAAGTTACTTCAAGTTAGCAGCAAAGGGGCTGGCGAGACAGCTCAGTGGACTAAGCGCCTGCTTAGGCAAGTGCAGGGACCCGGGCTCAATCCTTGGCTCTACATGCCATGCCGCCACCCATCCCCGCATGCTAAGCCAGCAATCGAGATAGGGTGTGGTGGTGCATGCTTGTAATCCCAGCCCTGGGAAAGCTGAAAACAGGAGGATCACTGTGAGTCCAAGCTGCGTAGTGAGACCCTGTACCAAATACACTGAAAGAAAAGAGAGCACCAAAGAACATTTTGGCAGCAAACTCCTGCCCGAAGAACCAAAGTGTATTTTCCTACAATATCTGTCATATAGTACACACATAGTCTCATGCAACTGTTTCACATTGTAGAAGAGAAAACCCAGGGGAATGCTCTTCACAGCCAATGCTCGTCGGGCTGTGAAGAGGCCACTGCTACCCAGAGTAAGCCTTGATTCATGGCCCAGGTATTTACTGGAGCATCTGAAGTACCTGCTACCTTGCCTCTACCCGCCCACACCTGTGAACAGACCTAGGTTGTTTCTATGGCTACCCAGGCCAGAACACATAGGAGTTTATGGCCTTATTCAGGGTCTTAGAACCATTCAAGAGAATCTCAAATTCTAAATTTGTACTAATCATCTGGAACATTCTAAAAGAAGAGTTCCCAGAAAGTCTTAGAATAGGTGCATCTACACAGCCCCCTTGCGACAAGTCCAGGCTTAAAGCAAGCTTCATATAGTGTGGGCTCCATAAAGTAACTACCTATGCATGATAAAGCCACTGTCTAAGGATGACCGCGTCTGTGCTCTGGAATGGAGGACAGCAGGAGAGTGCTCTAACTTCTGGTCCTCTATCAATAATGATGTGACCATGAAAAAGTGTAAATGGCCAACATAAGTTTCTATCAATAGTATTTTCTCTGTGACTTGTGTCAGGTGCACAGAAAAATAGTTTCTAGCTCTTGGCTAATTTTCCTTATGGGAGTTAATGTACAGGACCTCAGATATAGAAAGCCAATTTGCTGGTGCTAATGCTAATGACTTATACACTGTTATGATGGGAGTCATTCCATATTCCTGACATCTAGATATGATACCAGGCGATCACAAGATCATGCCTTTCCTCTGGATTAGTGCACTGTAAATGCGGGCACAGTTTGACAGAAAAAAATCACATGATACCCCATGATGACAAATGCAGAACACGATAAGAATGTGGTACGGGAGTTGTAGTTTAAGAAACTTTCCATTATTGATTTTTATTCAAAGCTACTTGCCTTCCCATCAGAATAATTTTGCATTGTTTACCACTAATTTGGGAATAATCCAACACACCTGTGGGCCTTGTAATCCTTCAGCTCCCAGTGCACCTTGAGGTCCAGGGCTTCCTGGTTCCCCCTGATGAATAAGATTTTTAGTGTTCAGGCTTTCCCCATAGTTTCCACGAAGCTCTTCTCCTTGTAGTACTTACAGAGAGGACCTGGGTCCTACTTTGCTGGACATGTGGCTCAATCCTTACCTGGCCTAGCATTTTACTTGTCCAGACTGTCTAAACTGAAGGAATGGATGCAAAAGTCTTTCTTATTCTCATAAAAATCTTCACCCTCTTGCACACTGATTCCCCACAGAGAAGAAAATTCAGGGTACTGAGAAGAAAGATTTGTACAGGATATCATGTCTGCATCTTATACTATGAATAACCACTACAAAGACATATGCAATGTATTAATTATTGAAACTGTCCTATTAATTAGTTTCGGAACTGTCTCATTGCTATTTGTTTCTCAATATAATTTTAAAACAATACTGTTTGGAAGAAGTTTCCTATACTAACTTCTCAGCTGCTTGTCCTGGATATGATTATTCAAAGATCTTGACAAAAAAGTAGAGTGCCAGGCGTGGTGGTACACACGTGCAACTCCAGCAGTTGGGAGGCTGAGGCAGGAGGAGGATCATTGTGAATTCGAGACCAGCCGGGGCTGCAAAGTGAGCTCAAGGCTAGCCTGAACTGCATAAAAGACCCTGTATCAAAAATACAAAAAAAAAA
>PVKA01032725.1:0-25036 GCA_004027165.1 Ctenomys sociabilis
AAGGAAGGAAAGAAAGAAAGAAAGAAAGAAAGAAAGAAAGAAAGAAAGAAAGAAAGAAAGAAAGAAAGAAAGAATATGCAATTGATTGAAAAAAGGTGAGGACGGGATATCAGATCTACAAGACAGAGTTGCAGTTAGAGATCATAAAAAGAAAGATATCTTAAAAATAGCAAAAGATCCTGAAGTAATAACCCAATAGCTGCATGACGATGCAAATAAAACAATATAAGATCAATTAGTATCAATAAAGAAAGCAGGAGACCATGCAAGCAGCATAAAAAATTTTGTTCACAGAAAATTTGCAAACATGGAAAAAAAAATTGACATACAAATAAGTGAGATGCACAGAACTGCAACAGGCAATGAACAACATGAATCTACACCAAGACATGTAATAAAGTCCCAGAAATTCAGCATGAGAACAGAACATTAAAAGTGTTAGAAGGGCCAGCCAAATAGCTCAGCGGATTATAGCACCTGCTTAGGCAGATGCAGGGACCAGGAGTTCAATCTCCAGGTCTACCATACAGGCCCTACCCCCCACAGCATGCTGAGACAACAATTAAGATTTGCCATGGTGGCACACACCTGTAATCCCAGCTCTTGTGAGGCTATAAACAGGAGAATCTCTGTGAGGCCAATCTACGCAGTGAGAACCTGTAGACCCTGTCCTAAATACAAACAAAAAATGTTAGAGAAATCAAAGAAATCATCTTGGACCAGGATTTGCTCCAAGTCCTGCATGCTGCACTAACTTGAGTCTGTGCATGGTGCTGGACACCTGTAATCCCAGTGTTGGGGAGGCTGAGACAGGAGGATCACTATGAGTCTGAGTTGCACAGTGAGACTCTGAACCAAATACATAAATGAAAAAAAGAAAGAAAACCTCCAAACCAGGTTGATGTACCATGCAAAGTTATCTTTCGAAAGCATTAGAGAAATAAGATACTTTCAAGACAAAGAGTATGTGAAGAAATGCATGACCACCAAAGTAGCTCTACAAATCTCCTGAAGGATGATTTAGAAAGAGATCATGAAGAACACAACTCAAAGAATACCAATAGAAAGAAGTCACCAGGTAAGGAAGCAATTAAACAGAGGGTTAAGACAGGGAACAAACAAACAGTGGAAAATAATATAGCAAGCGTAAGCCAGGATATATGAGTTATAACCATCAATGTTAGTGATCTCAGTTCACTAGTGAAAAGAAACAGACTGGCAGACCAGACCACAAAATAAGATCCATCGATGTTCTGCGTCCAGGAAACACATATGACTCAAAAAATTCATAGACTGAAAGTCAAAAGATGGAAAACAATAGCGCATGTGACAGAAACCTGGAAAAAAAGCAGAGGCAGCTCTTCTACTTTCCCCAATGTGCACTTCAAGCCAAGATAGATCGGAAGAGACAAAGAAGGTCACAACATACGTGGTAAGGGAAAACTACAAGAAGAGATAATGACCACCAATATATATACACAGAACACCAGTGTACCCAACTATATAAAACAAAAATTAACAGATGTGAAAAATCAAACAAGGATTAACACAATTGTAATGAGGGAATTTAATAATCCAGTCACAAATAGACTGATCAACTAACAAAAAGTCAGCAAAGGAGCTAGGGAGAATAAGTGCTCAGTAGAATAAGTGCTTCCCTGGCAAGCACAAGTTCCACACACACAAATAAATAAATAAATAAATAAATTACCAAAGATATACCAGAACTAAACCAAGCTTTTGAACAAATGATTCAGTACATATCACCAACAGACAACATACCATGCCATAGAACATGCTCTGCCATATCCCACTCGGCCAGCTGACTATGGACTGAACCCTCTACAAACTGTGAACTAAATAAACTTTCCCTTCCTTAATTTGGGATGTCAGTCACCAAGACAGAGTCAATGACAAATTCTATAAGAAATCTTGGGAAGATCTAATGCCAGTGCTCTGCAAAGTCTTTGAATGAAATTGAAAGGAAGCCAATATGCCCAAAGTCATTCCTCACAGCAAGTATTACTCCTGATATGGAAATCAGGAAAGAACCCAATAAAAAACAGAAACTACAGGCCAATCTCCTTAATGAACATAGTGCAAAATCCTCAATGAGATACTGGCAAACAGAATACATCAAAAAAAAAAAAAAATCAAGATTATGCACCATGATCATGTAGGATTCATGCCAAGATTTAAAGGATGATTCAACATATGTAAATCAATAAACATAATACAGGGGACCGGGGAGATGGCTCAGTGGAATAAGTGCTTCCCTAGCAAGCGCAAGGGCCTGAGTTCAATCCCCAGTTCCGCCCAAAAATAAATAAATAAATATAAATAAATAAATAAATATAATACAACATATTAATAGAACCAAAGTCAAAAATCATATAATAATCTCAATAGATGCAGAAAGTCCTTTGACAGAGTCTAAAATCTATTTATGATGAAAACTCTACAGAAAATTGGCATAAATGGTCTTTCTCTCAATCTGATAAAAGCCATCTGTATCAAACCAATACCTCTCATCATAGGAAATGAACAAAGCCTGAAAGCTTCTACTAGGCTGCCCATCACTAGTCCTTCTCAATAAATTTCTGCTAAATTATCCAGAGCAATTACACAAGAGAAGAGCTGAGGGGAACTACCCACTCGGGCCCCCATCCTGTCCCTCTCGTGGACGGGAGCTTTCTTTCCCTCAATAAATCTATTCTGCTTATAAAAAAAGAAAAACAAAGAGAAGAGCTAAAAAAACAAAGATAAAAAAGAAATCACATTATCATGATTTAAAGATGCCATGATGCTCTACATAGAAGACCTCAAAAATTCCACTAAAACACTTCCAGATTTAATAACCAAATTCAGTAGCATAGCTGGATACAAAATCAACAATCAAAAATTAATATTATTACTGTAAACAAATAGCAAATTTGTGGAGAGAAAAAATAGGAGAACACACCTTTCATAATACCTTAAAAGAATGAAATACTTGGGAATCAATCTAACAAAGGAAGCAAAAGAACTTCATATTGTATACTACAGTACTCTGAGAAAGGAGATTGAAGATGATATCAGAAAATGGAAAGATATCCCTTGCTCTTAGATCAGAACCAATGTAATGAAAACAGCTATACTTCCAAAGTTGTTATACAGATTTAATGGCATCACAATCAAAATAACAGTAGAACACCTCACAGAACTGGAGAAAACATTCCTAAAACTGGGACCTGAAGAGATAGAATAGCAAAAACAGTTTCGAGAAACAAAGGCAAGGCACTGGGCATCACAGAACCTGGATTGAAATTGTACTACAGAGCTACTATGATAAAAACAGCATCGTACTAGGAGAAAAAAAGCCAAGCATCAATATAACAAATTCAAAGATATAGAAACATCTCCAAACACATTCAGTCACCTCGCTTTTTACAAAGGGGATAAATACATTCACTAGGAGAAAGATTATCCTTTTAAAAAATGGTGCTAGAAAAACTGGCTTTCCACATGTTGAAGAATAAGACTAGACCCATGTCTCTCACCATGCACTAAACTAATATCAAAATGGATAAAAGACAACCTCTAACATTGACAGCCCTACAGACAATCCACTACTACTATGGACTACTGGAGTATATTGGACTATTTTGCTGAATTCACACACCTACAATATTTGAAGACAATGGAATACTCATCTCTGACAAAACTAAACAAAAATGGGGTATAAATGAAGGACCATTTTGTATCTATACATGCAGAATGGTTAGGATAGATGTACAGCTCTGTTCTCTTATTTCAAAGAGAAGAAATATTTGTACTAGTAGTGTTTGGACAGGATATCATGTCTGCATGTTGTATTATGAATAACAACTATGAAGACAACAATATGCAATGTATTAATTTTTCTTCTTCTTCTTCTTCTTCTTCTTCTTCTTCTTCTTCTTCTTCTTCTTCTTCTTCTTCTTCTTCTTCTTCTTCTTCTTCTTTTTTGCATAACCAGAGATTAAACTCAGGCCTTTGCACTTGTCAGGCAAGTGTTTATTCTACTGAGCCATTTCTCCGGCCCTTAAATTTTTTTTTGCTTTTGTTTTTGAGCAATGTATTAATGAAACTGGCCTGTTAATAGTTTTGAAACTGTCTCATTGCTGTTTGAGGAATGGATAAAAAAGATGTGCAATTTTTATACAATGGAGCATTAATCAGCCATAAGGAATTAAAAACTCGAAGCCTTTATATTTAACTGGATGTCATTTGAAGATATGCTCATGAGTGAAATAAACCAGAAACACATGTGTAAATATTATATAGTCTCCCTAGTATAAGAACTCAAAAGAAGAAATACAAACAGAAAAGCAAAGCAAGGAAAGCAAGAACTTGAGGATCAGACAACAAAGAGAAGGCAAGGAGAAAAGCTAAAAGACATGACAGGGCAAAGCCATACATATATACACAAAAAGATGGGTAAGGCAACGATCTGAGAAACATTAACAGGTTTTTGAAACTAGGAGTTAATTGGTAGGATTCTCACCATCACTAACTATATATGCTGATACTGTGAACTAAACGACTGCACTGAAAATAGCAAAGTACAGTAGTAGAGTCATGCTCAGAATGCCGGTCATTCTGGTCTTCTAAGTGTGTACTTCTTCTTACGACATACCAATTATAGACTACTGTCCCTCAAGTAAATGTATGTTTTTTAAAAAGGGTAATAAATGAAAACAAGAGACAAGAAAAAAAAACTGTCAGAGAACTGTCCTGCTACAATGCTGTATGTGGTTAGATTTCTAAATCTCTTTGTAAAAATATGTAATTGTTTATTCATATTTTTTAAATTTTTTTTTAAATTTTTTCTTCATATTCTGTAGGGACTTAAAGTTTAACATATCAATACTTGATGGAAAATACCTGTTCCATGTTATGCCTAAGATGTTTGATATTCAGACAGATAGTGAGGTTAAACCCAGCTGCATATGTTGTAGGGCAATAACAAGCTTCTCTTCTGGAGGGTTAACAACCTAAGTTTGCAGAACAAAAATTAGAGAAAAAGAAGGGCTACAAGGACAGTCAACATTTTGGCCCTAGCCTTTCAAGGTCAGTGAAGACTCAGGACATAGGAGAACTTGTACTGTAACATCATGTAATTCAATTGTGTCCCAAATTTTCTGATCAAGGAGATTCTAGGGCTACAGAGGAATGTGATTGATGATGTAGAGTGTGTCTAAGGAGAGTCACATGGAGAGAAAACATTCTCTCAGGTTTTCACAGAGAGCAAATTGGTCAAGCAATGGCCATGATTCATCCATATGGCTGATGCTGAGAAAGAATCTACAAACTGGGGTACACGATTTCAGGATAAATCCTGACGGGATTTGACTAATCTTGTGAGATACAAAAGTTACATTTCTTGTTATATAGGTCTTGTTTTATCTTGGTCTTATTTATCCAGCAGAAAAGTATAAAAATGAAGTATAAAAAGTAAAGCCATATTAATATGCTGTGGTATAAAACCCTCAAGTGAACAACTTCTGACATTTCCAGTCCTACAGACAACCCACTATTATGCACTACTGGACTATATTGTATTATTTTGCTGAATTCACACACCTACAATGTTTAAATGACAATGTAATGTGCTTCTCTGATAAAACTAAACAATACATGGGAATATAAATGAATGACCATTTTGTATCTGTATGTTCAAAATAGTTAGGATAGATATAGAGCTACAGTCACTTAATTCAATGAATAAAAAGATTTTCTCTTATAGTGTTTGTGGACAGGAAAAAAAATGAATAAATAAAGAAGGAAAATATTTAAAAATTGGATAAAAGATCTAAATTTTGAAATATCAATACCAAATCTGAAGAAATATACAAGAGGTAGAACTCATGAACACTTGGGTGTAAGTCAAAATTTCATGAGCAAAACCCTGATGGTATGGGAAATTTTACAAAGAATCAACAACTGGGATCTCATCTTATTAAAAAGCTTTTGCACAGTAAAGGAAATCACCAACAGAGCAAAAAGGCAACCCACAGAGTGGGAAAAATTATAGCTAGTTGTTCCACAAAGTACTAGCATCTATAACACCTGAAGAAATGAAAAAAAAAAAAAAAATCAGACCCAGTCCAAAAACAGACATCTGAGACAAATACACACTTCTCAGGTGAAGAAATACAAGCAGCAATAAATACATGAAAGAACATTCAGTGTCACTATTCATTCAAGAGATGCAAATTAAAATACCACTAAGATTCCATCTCACCCTAGAAAGAATGGATATTATTAAGAAATCAGCCAATTACAAATGCTGGAGAGGGTGTGGGGAGAAAGAAACACTCCTGCACTGTTGAGAGATTGTAGACTGGTCCAACTGCTATGAAAATCAGGGCAGAGCTTCCTCAGGAAACTAGGGCTGACAGTCCTATTTGACCCAGTTATTTCCTTTTTTGGTATCTCCCTGAAAAATTAAAATCATCATATCTCAATATTATATATGCATACATTTTATAGTAACAGAGTTTATAGTATGTAAATCTTGGAAAAAATCCAAGTGCCTATCAACCAATACATGGATAAAGAAGATGTGTGTCTTTATTAATACAGTAGAGTGCTACTCAGCAATTAAGAAGGATAAATTTAAGACATTTCTAGGTAAGTGGATGAACCTTGAGACTATATTCTTAAGTGAAATAAATCAGTCACAAACACATAAGGATTGTACTGTCTCTCTGGTGCGAGAAACTAAAAGTATAAATAAGGACCAAAATGTATAATAGATAGTGTAAAGTAGATATTGTAAAGAAAAAAAAATTAAATGGAAAAAGAATAGAGGAGGTGGAAAGGAAAGAATGGAAAGAAAAAAAATAATAGAAGAGTGAAATGGAAACAGACCTTTTATAAATAAAAAGGGAAGAGATGCTGAAGGATAGAAAGGGGGATGGAAAAACCAAGAGAAATCTAAGTATGTCATGTACAGATACAAATTCTTGATGATGAATGTAACCATTATGTAGGTTGTACCAATAAATTTGGCTTTTAAAAGACACAGAGAAGCACTGTCTCATCCTCTCTAAGGAGAGTCTTCCTTGGTGGGAAGTGGCTGTCCCCTGATGGGCTGCTCTCTGCCACTAGCTGTGCTAAATACATTTTACTTGTGAGTTTTAAAAGCAGTGTTTCTGAATTTAAAACACACACAAGCCACCCCTAGAAATGTTCCTGAGTCTATGGACTGTGCCTCATCTCAGACCTCTGTCCTTGCCCACACAGGGCTTCCAAATCACAGCTCAGTGACCAAAGCCCACACTGCTCTGCTTCATGGCTTTGGAGTTCGGGCAGCCACTTATCTTTCCCTACCATCCAAAGTTTATATACTGGATGCCTGGCAAGCACAGAGCCCTGAGTTCAATCCCCAGTATTGAAAAAAAAAAGTTTATATGTTGGAAAAAAAAAAAAAAAAAAAAAAAAAACGATGGAGACTGCCCAGGCTGCATCCTCACAAAAACCTGCGCATGGCCTACACTTGTGAGGCCTTCACTCAAATTGATCTCTCCCTCAGTCCCTGCCTGAGTGCAGATATACCAGTTGTGGACACAGAGCTATGATAGAGTTGTAACACAGACATTTAGGGCTAGAAAGGACCTCTAAAACCCTCACAGGCACAAACTGCATGTGAGGAAAGACAGGAACTTACAAAGCAGAACAAAGGAAAAGATTAAATCCATGACTGTGGACTCTGAATGGTCTGGGTTCCTATCTGTGTTAATGCATTAGTATTTGCAGAACATTGGGTAAATGATCAAATACCACAGTGCATGGGGCCAGGGGGAGATGGTTCAGTAGAATAAGCAATTCCCTGGCAAGCACAAGGGTCTGAGTTCAATACTGGGTTATGCAAAAAATAATAAAAAATAAAAAAATAACAGTGCAGCTCGGTCACTTCATCTGTCAAGCAGGGAGTCACCAGTTCAAATCAGGTCATACATATGCATTAAAGACTCTTCTGGCCCAGGAACCACACTGAAGAATAACCCAGGCCCCTACACAGACTTTTCATGAGGTTCATAGTCTAGTCACTATGGTAGCACTGAACTCTGAAGGTCACTGTGAAGTCATAAGTGATGAGCATGAGTGAGCTGCTGGGACCGCTGTGTAGCATGGAAAAGTAATTATTATAATAATAAAATTGTGCAATTATTGTCATATTTATTCCTACATAATATATAATGGCTGCACCATAGGGTTAGTACAAAGATCAAGCAATGTATATAAAATACTAAGACGACATAGAAACTATTCTATGTACTGTATCTATTATTGTTGCCAAGTTAAGTGGTTTTGCCAAAGCCACAGAGTAAATTACTGACGCAGCTGAGCTGGGAATTCCACCTCCTGCCTGTGCCCTTTTGCAGACCTTACAGTCTTTTTCACAGTTCTTTGATTTTCTATGCATTTCTACTTGGCAGCTTTAAGCCTAACTCTCCCATTCCCCCTTGCTCAGACTTCTCATTCCAGGTCCCGGGTGGGATCTTTGTTCACCAGTACTTTTAGTAACAAAAACAGTGTGAGGTCATTAATGCTCAGGAGTAAGAGCAAGCATGATCTGTTTTAATGTTTTAGTCTTTATTAGTGCATATTGCAGTACACACTGATTGCATTCGTCATGGGGAATACATACCTGTTTACACAGCACCTCAGTTCTTTCCTCCTTTTTCCCCCTTCCCCTCTAATCCCAATCCTTTTACAGGATGTTTGTCTTTTGTGTACACTTTTTAAATCTCCTATATTCATCTATTATTAAACAGTCCATGAAATATTTGTTGAGCACAATTTCCTCCCAAGCTGAGCAAACTCCAACAAGTATCCTGCCCTCCCCTCCTTCCTTCTTTTTATACCAATTGCTACAGCTTGCAATTGCTTTCAAGTTTGTCCCTTTGGTTTTTTTCCTGAGTATCAAGAAGAATGTGTAATTTGTTGCAAGGTTATGTTTTGCTTATTTATAGAGGTAGCCCCAGAATGTGGCACACAGTACATGTACTATACTATAAACATCCATGGACTAGAGAAATACACCAATCCCTTAATAAAGTCAGGGTCTGCTGGGACAAAATGTAACTGACTCATGCTGAAGCATCCAAGCACCTTGAAAACAGACAAGAGGCAGGTGCAAAAGTCCCTACATGGTTTGATTCTCTCCGCTGAAACACCATGAGCAGGCAAATCCAGAGTCAGGAGGTAGATCTGTGGTTGTCTAGCTTGGGTTGCAAGAGCCACGGTCCATGAATGGGCTAAGGGATCTTTGGGTGTAAAGAAAATGCTGATTAGGAGGCCTGGTGTTGGTTGTATCACTCTATAAACTACTGGAGATACTTACTGAGTGGTACCTTTATCTATGGTGCCTTAATAAGGTATTCAGGGTGAACAGTCTGGCAACAAGTAGTTGTCGAGCTATTTATCCAAACTCAGTTTGATAAGATCTGTGAAAAGGAAGCCCACAGTTCTGAGAAAGCATAAAACAGGCCACCATACCCTGCATGCCAGTAAGAAAGTGTTCAGGGTGCGCCCAGACATTACAGTAAATGTCAAATTAAAAACAGCCTTTGCAGAATCATGGCTGAATAAGGCAGATGGGGACTCACCCTAATGTATTTTCCAGCCTATCTTTCATCTGGCAGCAGTGGGTGGAAATTCCCCTGGAAAGACATTCATGGAAAAGCACCTCCAGAACTGCTGCAGAAAGTGGCAAGAATGACAGGATAAGTGTCATTAAGGAGAGGGAGGGCATTTTGAGGGAAATTAATAACCAGCTGTCTTTTAATGGCTTATTTAGTCACACAGTATATTTAATCATGTCACCTATCTCTGAGAAAATACTGCTTGGAATGAGTTCCTCGAGCAAGTTGTCACTAAGGTTGGAAGCTGCAGACTGGAGGCTGGGATGAGAAGGAGCAAGTTTGTGGCCTACAGGGGACAGAAAGAGGACAGGTCGGTCATGTCCCATGTCACACACCCAGGGGAAACCAAGGGAGGCACAGGCTGACCCAGGGCTTTCTGATCCCTGAAGCTTCCAAAGACACCAGCAATGGCTTCTACCTAATGACCAGGGCTGGAGCCGCAGCTGGATAGGATGGTAATGGTACTAACAGGAACAGCCCTTGAAGCCAGTGTTTAGAGTGCTTTTTTTTCTTCTTAGCCAAAATGATGGATTATTGCAATGCATCTCAACTGAGATGCTGCTTGATGGATATGGAGTGCATCGCTGATTCAAACCACATTAAGAAAAAATCTGAAAAGTGCTCTGCTGTACAAATTTTGTTTATGTAATGATTCAACCCTGGTGAACTGCATTGGAGAACCCTTGGCTTCATCCCCTAATTGAAAAATTTCAAAGAAAGGCCCAGAATATTTCCCTGATAGCAAGAAAAGATTTTCATATGAGTCCAGTATCCCCAGAACTTACAGTCCACTCTTAATAGCTGGCCCAATGAGACACTGGTAATAATGGAACGTCTATGTCTGCAGCCGAACAGAAATTTGGGCTAAATTTTGCTAAATTCCTTGATTTGCACAAAACAGGCTCCATAGACACTTAAAAGAATCAGATTGGTTGTAGAGATCTGGAAATCTATTTTAAGCCTGCATTTTAAAAATTTATCCATGGATACACAAAGGATACACACACACACACACACACACACACACACACACACACCCTTCTCTCTCATTGAGAACTGCCTCCTTCACTCTCCTGCATTTTTCTAAAATGCTCATTAATGCAATGCTGGTTTCATTTGAGATACTTTACATTTGTGGAGAAACAAGCATTCTTTATACTGATTAACACCAGCTTTCTCCATGTATTTTATGGGACAATACAATTATCAAAGGTGTCTTACAAGTCATTTGCTTCGTTAGTGTTCCACGTGCGTTCAGCAACCTATCCCCACCACCGCAGATTCCTCCCCTTCTGCCCATTGCATAAGAAAGAGGTGAGCGTCATAAAAGCACCCCCAGGAAATTCGTGGGATGTGTTAGGGCCCCCAAAGCTTTCTGAGTTCCCATCTCCTCTCCCACCATGAGTTTCCCAGTTTCACAGGAGTAAGTGAATAGAAGAACAGGAACTTGTGCTTAGCAAAACATTAGTGGGTGAGGGGCTTATAGACCTAGATTTCAATTATTTTCGAATTGCATGGATGGCTCATATACAACCTTACATATATGCAGATCTCTTCATGTTTGCAGATGTACACATACATATAACTTTATTCACATGTGTGTACCTTATTTTTCTTTCTAAAACTTCAGAAAATGAGTAAGCTCTTAAAAAATAGCCAAGTTTAGTGATGCATACTTACAATCCCAGCACTTGGGAGGCAGGAGGATTTCCGCAAGTTCAAGGACAGTCTGGGCTACAGAGTGAGTTGAAAGCCAACCTGAACTGCACAGTGAAATCTGGTCTCAAAAAGATATAGTTAATTAATTAATTAGAATGTCAAAGTCATATTAAGTAATGCTCTTAATCAAAATGCTCTAGACACTATAATTTTCTCAAGATGAAATAGAAAAGCCTGAGCTGGAGAGATAACTTGGTGACAGTCTATTAGCCTGCCTGGAAAGCACAAGGACCCAGGTTTGATTTCTGGTATCACATGTCATGCCGGGTATGTCATGATGACCACCAAAACTAGGCATGGTGGCGTATGTCTGTAATCCCAGCGCTGGGAAGGCTGGGAAGGCAGGAGGACCACTAGGAGTCTAGCTGCATAACAAGACCCTGTAACAAGTAAGTAGTAAATAAATCTTTAAAAAATAAGAGTCAGAAAAGCTTCACCAACATTTGCAAAGCTTCTATATAATATTTAGGAGCCTGCTCTGACAATACAAACCTCCAGGGGCCGGGGAGATGGCTCAGTGGAATAATCGCTTCCTTGACAAGAGCAAGGGCCTGAGTTCAATCCCCAGTTCTTCCAAACAAAATACCAACCTCCTTCTCTGCCAGTTTCTCAGTGGCCTGTCATTACTCCTTGCTGCTCCAGCAGCACGTTACTCCTGGGCGTGCCTCGGGGCCCTTGCACTCACTGCCCACTGCACTTAGGCTGGTGCTCCGCCCCCCACCTTGCCTGTTCGCTCCCAGGTGTCAGCCAGAAGCAAGCAGCGCTTCTGTCACGCAGATTTTTCTGACCAGAGATTTTGTGTGTGTGTGTGTAGAAAATGAAGAGGCTGGGGGGTTTTTCACAGTGGAGGGTCCTGCAGGTTTGCAATCAGCTAATGCCCAGCATCACCTGCAGGTTAAATACAAAAGATGTGTTCCCATCACAGGAACAGCAGCAAATTCTGAGAGCATAAATGTAAGATATTAGATGTTTCGAAGAAGACAGGGCAAAGTGTGCAGCGCCAGTGCGGAGGGGAGGAGAGGAGTTGGGCTCTCAGCAGCACCCATGGCTGGGAGCTCAAAGGTCACCTGTGCTCCCGGGCTGAGACCCCAAAGCTCCCCTCACTCCACTGGTGTGGTGACTCCTGCCGAGCTCTCTGCAAGGCTGGCCATAGGCCCAATACCTCCCCGCGGCGGGCCTGCACCCACGGGATCCGTCACCTGGCATCTCCCAGAGGAGGACTCGGGGTTCTTGGGAGGTGGCCAGAGATGCCTTTTCCAGCGAGGGCCTTTCCTGCACCCCTGCTGCTCTACCCACCACTCGGGCCCCACCCCGCCTCCTGTTGTATGCTCAGAGGAAAGGTGACAGACAAGCCCGGTAAAGCTCCCACAAGAACAGTCCCACTACTCTCCATGACAAACTGAGAACGGGCCAGGCCTTGGGCTTCCTAACTCTTCTCCAGGAAGGGGCCAGGCCAGTGCCTGTGCAGATGGGAGAAAAATTGTTTTAAAAACTTTAAAAGGAATCAAGGACCAGGTGACAGTCCCTGGCCATGGGGGCTGACACCATGCTCCTAAGGAACCATCTGCATTCCAAGCTGTCCTTCTGGAGTCCAGTGAGCTGCACAGGGCCCCCTTCATGAAGCCGCAGAAATAAACATGCATGTTCACTCTAGCCTGTGAACCGCTCCCAGATGCCACCTCCGCGCTGGTGCTGCCCCCTGGGGACTGTCCTCTTGTGGAGTCAGAGGCCACCAGCTCCCGGGCGGGTGCTCCTCAGGGGAGCATCTCCTGAGCCACAGCCTGAGAAAAACCATCCTTCAAAAACAAGGTTCCATATTCTATTTGTTATACGTAGGTCTCGGGCAGCAGACCTACGTAGGTCTCGGGTCTCTGATTTATCTAAATCCGTCCGTCTCCAGCAGCAGGAAGAAAAGGTAAAAGAAGGGCTACCCCCATGGCGTGATATCTACTCTCTGATCACTTACGAACACATGCTTCCGTTCTGGCTTTCTTTTATTCTGTTTACACGTCTGCTTCTAGAGAAAATGCCTGGAATGATACAGATGTTCCCTGTGTATACAGTTTGCATAGCGATTGCAGCAGAAATAAATATTATGGGCTTAGCATGGCAGAAACTGTAGAATGTACCATAACATCAATTTTTAAAAGGGAAAGTGCATAAGCTTTATTTTAACTTTATTAGCTATAAACCCAGGCTTAGGCAGGAATCACAGAATCCAGCCAACTTCCTTCAAACAAACTTGCTTGTTCTTTTGGGCCTTCTTTCTTTCCAAATGAGAACATCGCCACCTGGTGGGAAAGTCATCGCCACAATTGCTGAAAGGATTCAGAGGCAGGATTTAAATCCGCTCCTGACCCCAGAGGTTGACTGTGGGCAGAGACTGAACTATACATAATAGAAGGAGCTCTGATTTCAAATCATTTCCTGACCTCTTAGAGGCCCTCATATATGGCGTTTTCCCTGGAGACCACATCTCCTGCAAGTCCTTTGTTCCTCTGCAGTTCTTGCCTGTGATCCCTCAATTTGGTCTTCTAAGAACACCTGTCTCCTTGCTCGTTACTCAGATTTGCCCAATTCTGCAGCGCCTACTGCACTATCACCTCCCCAAAAAGTCACTGAGACCCCGCACACACGCACACCCTTGAACCCTTGATTCACCTCTCATCAGCCTCCCAATGTACTGTCCCAGGTGGATAACTTCATAAAATGATCACTCCTGGATCGGTGAGATAGCTCAGCAGAATAAGTATCTGCTTTAGCAACCCTAGGGAACAGGGTTCGATCCCAGGTTCCAGATGCTGCGTAGAACCTGCAAACAAATCCGGGTGTGGTGTTGCACCCCTGTAATCCCAGCACTAGGGAAGCTGAAAACAGGAGGATCACTGAGTCTGAGCTGCATAGTGAGACCCTGTACTAAATAAATAAAAGGAAAGAAAAAAAAAATGATTGCTCCAGCTGCTGGAATTGACTCCTTGCTGAGTACCAGGCTCCTGGTACTTGCCAGCCAGCATGAAACCTGGAACTCCTGGCGACAACCTCCTCTGTACTGGAGATAAGTGCAGCTGGTATGTGGGAGAGGGCAGATTTGTACAAACATACCAGAAGCTGTTGTTTCAAAACTGGGGGTTTTCACGTAAAACTCTGGATTTCTACAGTGTCTAAGACATCTTAAACAAGCATTTATCATTATGCAGCTCTGAGTTTTGCTTATATTTGAGAATCACTTTTGCGCACATGTCTCTATCAAAAGTGGGGACTTTTAATAGCCCGAGTAGTGCATAGATTCAAACAACAAAGGACAGACCGCATAGTCCCTGGCGATCCGGCCACTCTTCCACGCACGCATGTATTCCACTTTACTACTCTGCTGCTTGCTGGGGAGTTCCCCAGGGACTTCCCAGCCCTGCTTTTCTCTAAGAAGCTCCACAAATTCTACCGGCATTTACTCCATTCAGAATGCTGTCCTCTAACAGGCCTGGCCCTTGCTCATTTTGCCTATTCATAGGAAATTCCTCCACCCCCGGTGCTGGGGATTACATCCCCCTTCTTCTTTTTTTATTTTTAGTAAAATATTTTTGAAACAGTCTCTAGTCATTTGCTGAGTTTCTCTGGCTGGGTTGGAACATGTCGGTCTCCTGCCTCCACTTTGCAGAACACTGGGATTGCAGGAATGCTCCACCACCCGTGACTTGGGAAATCTTTCATTAAAGAACCACAAATGAAACGATTCCAACCCTGAAGACCACACGTGCCATCAACACTACTATACCCTGCTGCTATAGCAAGAAAAAACTTCATAGATGGCAGTGGAGCATGGCTGTGTGCTGCTTCCTTGTCATACGCGGATGCCCTTGGAGCGCCCACCCATGGGCGGATCCTCCTGTGACCTCACTTCCTCCAGCCTCCGTCAGACCCTGCCTGTCCTATGAACCCACTGCACCCACATTTCTCTTTGACTTAATCTAACCCACAGTACACTCTCAACTCAGACTAGTTCTTTCCCACCCGCATGGACGCCTTAGACTCAAGGGCTGGACCCCTCCACCTAGTGCCCAGAGCACATGTTGGTGGCAATAAAGGAATGACCCGGATGGGTGACGGGCGAAGGTGCACAAGCACTCCAGGCACAAGGAGAGTGAAATCTGCTGCTGCTCCCCGACAGACCTGAGCAGGAGATTCTCCTGGATGGGGACCCCGCCTCCCAGCCTCTGCGTGACTGCACCCTTGCCAACCACCATCTTGGCCCAAAAGACAATAAATTCTAAAGTTCCTCAAAGCAAGTTAGAGTTCCTCAAAGCATGGGTAAATGTCAGTAGAAGTATCTGGAAGAAACTACCACCTCCATTTTTGTCTCGTCTACTCATGGATCTGTTAAATCTTCTCTACAGTGCAATTGTTGTTCAAAGTTCAAGATTCTACTACTGCCTGCTTCTGTGTTGTTGCTGCCTGGAAACTTCACAGTAGCCTTTGCACCCCAGGGCCTTTGCTTTTCCTGTTACTTGTACTTGAAAAAAACTTGTCCCTTGAAGAGTTCTGTGAGCCCCCTCCTTCCCTTCAATTGGAACTCAGGAGTGTCTTTTTGTCATCTATTTTTGCTTGCCTTTACTCCTGTCTTTGCCAGATCTTGCCCTACTTTCATTCCTCTGCAGCAATAATTATATTTGGCATTAGATTTAAATTTTTTAATTAATTGATTATTTATTTATTTAGTACAGGATCTCACTATGCATCTCAGACTTGCAGTAACCCTCCTATGTCATCCAGGGATGAGATTATAGGCATGTGCCACCATGCCTCGCTTCTGGCTGTCACAATGCACCTGATGTTCTGGGGCTGGCATGGCATGCAGTATTGGGGATCAACTGGAGACCTTGCCCTTGGCAGGCAGGCACTTAGATCACTGAGCTGTCTCCCCAGCCAAACTTGGCATTATGTTAAATGCATGTTTGTTTAGATACCATCAGCTTTACCCTCATCTTTGTTACTTTTCTCTCACTGCTGGGACAGAATACCTAACACCCAAAATTAAGGAAGAAAATATCTATTTAGCTCACAGTTTGTGGAGGCTCCAGTCCATACTTGACTGACTCCAAGGCAGAGCAGCACAAACAGAGGGCAGCAGTTCATAATGGTGGAAAACAGCAAAGAGCAAAGGCAGGAGCAGCTACTGCAGCAGCTAAAAGCTCCTCTCCCTTCCTTGTACTGCATTCAGGCTGTCCACCTCGGGGCAGGTGTAGCACTCCCACCCATGATCCCAACACAGGGTTCTGAATTAATCACAAACTGTCCCAGTGACTTCATGGGGCTTTGGGGGGACAACTAGACACAAACCGCAATAATCCTCTTCAATGTATTTCTTAAGATACCAGAGATTTAGTTTTTTCCCACCATTATTTCTCTCAAAAAAAGAA
Source organism: Ctenomys sociabilis (assembly GCA_004027165.1). Classification (NCBI taxonomy): domain Eukaryota; kingdom Metazoa; phylum Chordata; class Mammalia; order Rodentia; family Ctenomyidae; genus Ctenomys; species Ctenomys sociabilis. The sequence goes on from PVKA01032725.1 coordinate 16,808, forward strand.
ATAAATAAAGGCACAGAAAAGGCTTCCAATACAATCTATCCAGTTAGAGAATCCAGCCAGCCCGCCAGCCCCATCCATCCATCCATTCCTCTTCCAGAGCTCTTAAGTTTCCTCAACTTAAATATTCATGGAATCAGGGAGCTCACCATCAGTAGAGATGCCCAAATGCTATTGGCCACATTTCCTTGGACAGGATTTTATAGTGGACGTTAAGATACTTGCTACACTAAAACACTAAGAAGCTGTTTTTGCACATCGAGATCCATTGCCAACTGCATGGTGAACCTCAAGGGGTCACTGATCTGGGTGGTAACTCTAACTTTATTATGTATGGCGGAATTTTTCCACAGAGAGAATTCACAAACTATTTTCTTCTGGTTCCTCTGATATTGTTAAAAGTGCAGAGGATTCAGGCATAAGCTATGAAGTCACCATCCCCACCCTTAAGAAGATATAAGACAAACATAAATAATGAGGCAAAGAGAGTCTAGGGGTCACTAAGGAGAGGCACAGAGGGGCCACAGCCAGAGTCCAGTACCGGTCCTTCCATTTAAGGAAATAACTTCTAAGTGAAAGCAGTACGATTTGGATTTAGCCAGGTAAGGTCCAGAAACAAAGACTCCTGTGACCTGGTTGATTCCTTCAACAACAGCAGAAGCATATGAAAAACATGAAACATGCTTGTAAAAGCCCAGCTTGGCAGCCAATCCCAAACTCTTAGAGCAAACTCCCTGCTCTGGGAGATAGAATCCATGGTTATCCATAAGCCAAAGCCTAACAGCAGTCAAGACACCACGTGACGCTCCAAGCTCAGTGCCCACGGAAACGCATCTTTAGTGCTCCATGCTACTGATCAATCTGCCCCCTATGCAAGCTAATGAGGGCATGAAAATATCACAAACAGACCCAAGGTTGGAGTGCCTGAAGCAGTCGCATTGTTATGCATTGTTCACCCACACCAAGAAACAAACCTGAGACCATTCTTTGCCTTTCCAAGTGAGTATAAGATATTTTATTTGTATAAGGTCTCCAGAGCCCCAGATGTGGAGAGCTTACTGTTTGTTTAGCAAGCTCTCCAGCGCACACAAAGGCTTTGCACCAGCTGACCCAACCCCACAGAGTTCAAGGGGATCAGACCCTATGCAGACCTGCAGAAACTGGGGCACTGGCAATCTATTCCCAAACTCAGTGGAGGACTGTCATAGGTGATGCTGATATCCCCTTGGTGAGTTTAAATAAACTGGCACTCAGTTGTCATAATCGCAAGCTGTACAAGAGTGTTCATCCTCCCACTTGTGGCAAAGAATGAAAGATGGTTTGTGTGTATATGTGATCTATGACTGATTCTACTTTTCTAACTCCTATTCTCTTTTTCCCTCTCCTTTCTTCTCTTCCCTCTCCTTCTGAATAAACTTCTAGGGCACTGTTCATCTGGACTGTCTAAAAATATGTTTACCATATTGGGCACATTTCAGACTGAAATTAAATCTACCTCCATGACTAGTGGTGTCTGGTATAAATGCCAAAATATGAAGCCACTGGTTCAAAGTTTATTAAGAAATCCAGGTTGTTATGGTTTGTGTCTGGACACCACCACCCCCCCCCCCCAAGTTACATGTGGTCGTGTGGAGAAGGCTTTGCCAAGGTGGCTGTATCTAGGGTTTGTAATTGACTCATGGCCCAATGCTCAGATTAAAGATGTGTTACAACTGTCCTGGGCAGGTAGCCTGGGTACAATATAAGGGCCCCACAGAGAGTTGCTCCGCCCTCTTCCTCTCTCTCTTGTTGCTTTTGTGGCCTTCCTCCTCCATGAGCTGCTGCTCTCTGCCATGTGCTACCCTGTCCTAGAGCCAGCTGATCAGAGACTGAAACCTTCACAAGCTATGAGTTCAATAAACCTGTCCTCTCTTAACATTGGGTGCCAGGCAGTTTGTCTCAGCAAGGACAGAAAAGTAACTAAGACACAAGTCACCAAAGCAGCATTTAGCCATACCTGGAGCCTCTGCAAAGGCACAATCTGAGAGATCTTGCAGCAGGTTCATCTTCTTAATGGCGTTTTGCATAAAATAACCACAGTTCCTATCACTGCTGTTCATTGGGGTCAAGACTGTGCTTTTGTATTTAGCTTCTCCTTCTACCCTTATCAAACTTAATGTCTGTGCATGGTTATCCCCCTCAGACATAAGAAAACTGGGTTTCAGGGTGCTGAGCTCAGTGGAGTAAGATGGTCAAAGTAACTCGGGTTTGGGTTCCAAGCTGTGATGACGGCTGTAAGACTGCACCCACCATGAGCTCCTATTTTTCTTTAGATTCAACTCAATATTCAGAATCAGAAGATTCGGCTCACACTTGTTCCTCAGGGGGAAGCACAGCAAGCCAGGACAGCAGCAGGCAGAGCTTCTCTTCAGTAAGGGCAGAGTTCCACATGAGGAAGATGTCAATTGATGACAGTTATGTACAGTCAGGCTTAAAGTCGTGGCATCCCACCACACAATTATAGTTCACCTATGGATTCTCCCAAGCACGAGCAGGCCTGAACCCTAATGTTAGTGTCCCACCTCTATCAGACATCAGGGCAGAGAAGGTAGAAAGTCAGACTCAAAGGGAGCTAGGCATAGTGGCCCAGGGCAATATCTTAGCATTCTAGAAGGCTGAGGCAGGAGAATAGAACGTTCCAGCTTTGCCTGGAGAGTTCACGGACGAGCATAATGCCAAGGTGGGAGGATGAAATAACCCGGAGGAAAGCAGGAGTGGGGAAGTAAAGAAGATAGGCACAAACCGGAGGGCCAAGGATGTGGAAGCAGCAGATGCCTCATGACTCAGTGAAGGCCACTGTGAGATGCTACCCATCTGCTGCGATTGCCAGAAAGAAGGTTGTGAGGGAAGTGTGGTGGCTGCTATAGACCCAGGGAGGACTCAGCCTTGGAGTACTGGACATCACCAGAAGTAGAGGAAGCCCCTACAGGAGACCACCAGGCAGGTCTTGGCAGCCAACTGAATCACACAGAGGGAAGCATGGCAGACGAGGGGTGCGGGGAGGCACACGCTTTCTCTTTTCAGGTCTGTGGTGTGAGCAGTGGAGATTCACCTCATCTGAGAGCAAATTCAAGCATGACCGCCAGAGATAGATTTGCTATTTCCACTTCATGATGAAAAAGGAATATACGTGCATACACACACACACACACACACACACACACACACACAAGTGCAGTGCTCATGCATGTGAATGCAAGCATGAAGGTAAGAGGCTTACCCTGCATGCAGGCATCCTGCTAGTGTGCACAGATCCTGCAGCCCTTAGGCGCTGTCACACTTGGCCACCCCCAGAACTCCACCACTGCCTCCGGCTCTGACAAGCTAGATGCCCCCTGCCCCCCCTGCCCGAAGCCACCTGCACAGACACTCCAGGCCTGGAGGTCCCCTGCACCTGGAGTTCACCCCTATTTACTCCCCTCAGCAAAGCCACTCCTCCCATTTGTGCCTATCCACAGCTTTTGTTCTCTTCCACTTGCTGGAATCTGTTTTCTTCTAGATGTTCCCAGGCCCAAACTGCACTGGGTAAATCACCAGAGGCCATCAAGCATGAAAGTCTTTGCTCAGTGTCCCCTTGTCACTGAGACTTTCCTGGACTTCCTCCTCCAAGCCACAGTGTTGCATGCCTGTCCTTTCTTGCTCTTTTCCACAGACATCACAGAAGCTGGAGTCACACAGACAGGATAGTTCTTCACTTACCACCCCTCCACCAAATGTTAGCACTCTGACAGCAGGAAATTGTGCCCTTACCCACTGCTTCATTTCTGGCCTTCTGGGAACACACTACATGCTCAATAATCATTTGGTAAGGGAAGGAGAGGGTGAAGGGCTTGCTCAAGCTTCTAGGAGCAAGCAGCCCTGCCCTGTGCAGCATTGGCTCTTCTGTACCGGGACCCTCCCCACTGACCAGCTGTGAGTCGGAAGAGCCTTACCGCACGGCTCCCTGCAATGAGGTCAGGGGCTTCCGTGGAGGAGGAAAGGTGGGCCGGCTTCTGACTCACCCCTGTAAGCAGTGGCACTTGTGGATCAGACACTGGCATCTCTGGCATCCCAGAGCCCACTGTGCTGGGTAAGCCAGCCTCGTCAACCCCACTGCCTTGATTACCTCTTGCTCAGCCATCACTTTCCCAACAGCATCCTTCTTCTCCATGGCCCTGTCTTTCTCCAAAGCTCTGAAGCACTCGCCAACTCCCCCTGCCCCTTCTCCCTCTTCTAAACCTGCTGGAACAGTGAACAACAGGGCACCACCACCCTCCTGCAGTCACTCTTAGGCCACGTCCTTTCCTCCAGGCAGCTGTCCTTCAGAATCCCGGTTAGATTAGAGGCTGCACCTGCACCCGAGTTCTTCCAGGCTCCACAAGGCGTTAAGCCGCTCAAGAAATAGAAACACTTCAGCGAGTATTTTTCCCTCTTCCCTGGAGCCATCAACATCAGCACCCAGTCCCAGGTCAAATAAAGATGGTCACAGGTCAGATCCATCAGGATTTATCCCGGCCCACATAACAGAGGAGATGAGGAGATTTGATAAGTATGGAGTTAATCTCCTTTGAAGCAGAGAGGCAGCGTCAATAAAACGATTCCTCCAGGAGTGGAAAGCAAGGCACCCGCTTCTCTCCAGCATGCCTTCTGGAAATCCTGCGTGAGCAGGAGGCAAGCAGTTTGGAGATGGGCACATTTGTCAGTGGAGGGAGAGAAATCCTCACTCTGTCTCCTGCAGCAAAGAAGGACTGGTGTTTCTTATATAGAATCTGAATAATTTGATACAGGGGAAATGTCTTCTTCCCAACTGGAAACTTTACATGGAGATGTTTCCTTATCACAGTGGGAGCCATCACTGTGTTTGTTTCAGACTCACTCAGTGTGCTTTTGTGCACACAACAGGAAAAAATATAATCCTTTGCATAGGATATTTACATGCAAATTATACTTGGCACTTTAATAACATACTGCAAGATCTTCAGTACACACTGATGTGGCGTGCTATAATACAATAATGGAGAAATAACAGCTTTTTCTAATAACCAATTGCTTTTTTCATAGATAGATCCATAAGGGGGTCGTGGTAAGGCAGGGAAAAAAATCCCCTGCAACACAATAATAAACCAGTTCTGAAATTCTGATAGCATCCTCCAGTGAAAGCTAGTTAAACAGGTTCTTGCATTAATCCAAACTCTGGTGCTATCTGTTTGTTGTACTTGGAGAATGCATTTTATGAACAGTTGTACAGAATGAGACCATTATAAACAGGAGGCAGCAATGCCATGGCTGTGCGTGTGAGATGGAGCCCTGGGCCTTAAATTCTGGTGAAAAGGGTTGGTCTGCTGGGTAGGACGACAGTGGGTTCCATTCCACTAGGAAACTGTTTTCCTAATCTCCGTATTCTGTGCATGGAGAGAGAAGAGAGCCATGCACTGCGCAATGGGCTTGGCCCTCGCAGGCCAATTGGAGGTGATTAGAAACATCCGCTAAGTGCCAGTCATGTGCTAGACATGGGGCTTTAAGCCCATGGTTTCCTGAATTCCTCACAGGGGCACTGTCACTGTGCAGCCTGTGCCTCCCGCGCTGCAGACCTTCAGATCATACTTCAGCCAATGCATCGATCCCTGCAGCGACTGCATGAAACTGATAAGAAACTAAGAAGCTTGCTACAGTCACATGAGGGCTCCAGACAGATGTGTTAGGTGCTGAAGCCTTTCTGTCCACTTCCCCTGCCCTGTTAAATATAGCTGTGTGTTCCTTTATGGGTGCAGAAAGACCTAGAATAGCACATGAGGAAAAAAGCTGAGAATAATGTCTTTTTGGGAGGAGGAGGTAGCTAGAGCTGCAAAATGATTTTCATGGGTCATAATTTGCTTTTTTCTTGCATGCACCCCTTCCTCCATGAAAAGATATTATGGAGTTGGGTAGAAAAGTGCTATCCAATTTGGATTTTTTCCCCTGATTTTCAAGGAGAGAAAAAATATTCCCATGAAACTTTGAAAGTATTGTGGGTCCCAGGCACCTGCCTGGTGTTTCTCATAGAGAACTGGGCCTTAGAAGCTTCTGTGAATACACCTCCTGCTCGGAATATCACACACACCAAGCAACTGTCGGAATAATTCCAAGAAACCACAAGGGCTTCATGGACATAGCATTAGCCAAACATCAGCAAAGCTCTGGTGCTTACCTTAAGTGTTGCTTCCTAGCTCCAGCCCAGATCCTCCAGCCTTCTAGCACAGATCCTTCATCCCACTGTCGTAGACTTCCTGATCTTTGGGCCTTTCCAACACAGATTGGTGAAGCAGGAGCTGCATGAGACTTTGTTGTAGTCTCTAGGCCTCCAGTTGGACTTGGGGGAGGCATTGTTTTGAGCTCTAGGTCTTCAGTTGGACTCATACAGGATATTAGGATCTAGGCCCTCAGCTGGGTTCTTTAGTATTTAGTGTGTGGCTACATTTCCTGTACTTGTCATTTTTTATTCTTCTGTGATTCCTTATAAACTAATACAATGAAGTTCATCCTCTACTATTTTGTTCATTTTGCAAAAACCCCAAACCATGACATCTATAGTGGCCCAACCGCAGAGGAAGTTTTTATACGAAAGAAGTCCAGACATAGCCCTCCCTGGTGGGTGCTGCTGGTCATGAAGAGTCAGAAATGACTCGTGCTCCTCCTACCTGTCCAGCCTCCTAACCAAGAGTCTTCTCCAGGAGGCGAAGTAGCATCTCAGCCTTCCGAGATCCTCTTCATTTCTCAGGCAAGAGGAGCAGAAAGTTATCATGAATGAGAGATGCAAATGTTCACCTCTAACAGCTTGATTTTATTGGGAAGACTTTAGAAGGGGGCTTTGGCCCACACTTCATCAACCGTGGTGGTGTCTGGTGATACCAGAGAACCTGGAAGAGTATTTTCAAGTAGAACTGTTGCTTCCTCAGACAAAATTGAAGTTGCTACTGAGGTGAAAATGGAGATGGCATAGGCAACCCACTGTGCCTGCTGAAACAGCCATAATTTCTACAAAATAAAATCGTGCTAAGTCCCACAGTATAATCAAACTTGGAAAATGCTACTGATCAGCTCAGGAGAGCTTTGGTCTGGCAGAAAACTGGGAGAGGGCTCCGGTCTGAGTTCATGAGGTGATTCGGGCGACCCTGCCTTCCTCTAGGGACTAGGTAAGGTGAGATGCCAAGGCAGTCATGTTCTCTGATATGTCAGCCACTTCCTCGGACTGCACTTACGCTTAGAGAGCACTTCTTTCTTCATACAAAAATACTGTGTTCCAGGTCAATAGAAGAAGGTGTGTTATCCACAGCTTTTGGTACTCCAAACCCCAGAAAATCTGAACCTCTGCTCTTTGTGCCTCTCCTGCTGGGTGAGGAGTATCGTGGAGGCCCTGCTACTGAGCGCAGTTCTCTGTAGTGTTTCTCACCACCAAATATGGATTTGACTGTAAGGATATCATTGTCTTACTGGGGTGCGGTCAGACTGCTCCATTATCCCCACTGGGATTCCCAAAATAATCCTGAGCCCACCAGCATATTAGGCGACTTAGAGCCTGTTTAAAATAATGATGTTGTTATTAATAAAAATTACCACTTTGTCAAGTGATGGCTCTATAGCGGGCATTATCGCGAGCACTTCAAGGCCTCAAAAAGACAGGGATGATGGTTGTTTTCAGTTTTGAAATTAAAAAACAAGGAGGTGCAAACCATGTGTCTTATCTGAGAGCACACCGAGAGGATGCCAAGCACAGACTTGAGCCCTGTAAGTCTTGCCGAGGACGCTCGAGTTGTCCCTGAGTGCGACTGTCTCCCTCAGCTTCTGTCGGTGTGGAGCCCGTGAGCGGAGGCCCGCCTGCTGCTGGGGCAGATGACAGCCCACCCAGGCTCCCCTGATTGGGTAAGAGTTGGTTCTTTTTTTTATGTCAGGGTGAGGAGTTTTGGGCAGGACATTTCTTCATGCCTTTAGTGTTTCTCAGCTGAAGCAATATTTGACAGTGACTGGAGACACTCTTGATTATCACAACTCAAAGTGGACTGCTGGCGTCTAAAGAGTAAATCTCACAGGACATCAAAACCACTATCATAATGATCCAACCTAAATCATTAATAATGCCAGAAGGACAAATCTGACCATTTTTTAAATTCTCTCTCTCTTCCTCTCTCTCCCTCCCCCTGCCCCTCTCCCTCTCCCTTCCCATCCCTCTTCCTCTCC
>PVKA01032726.1:0-25036 GCA_004027165.1 Ctenomys sociabilis
ATATATACATATATATATATGTATATATATATATGATTTTACAGAGATACATTTAAGACTGCTTAGAAAAAAAAGAGTACTTAGAAAATTTATGTGATGGAGAGAAAGGAGAAAAGATAGAAAAAAACAGTAGGGGAAAAGGCTGGACGAATAGCTCAGGGGATTAAAACAACTGCAAGCAGACACAGGTACCAGGGGTTTGATCACTGGCCCAGCTGTACTGCCCCTGAGGCCAGCGAGCACTGAGATGGTGACTGAGACTGGGTGTGGTGGTTTGCACCTGTAATCCCAGCTCTTGGGAAGCTGTAAACAGGCAGATCACTATGAGTCTGATCTTCTAGTGAGACCTTGCACACCCTGTAGACCCTTCCCTAAAATACAAAAAAAAAAAAAAAAAAAAAAAAAGAAAGAAAAAAAAAAAGAAAGAAAGAAAGAAAGAAAGAAAGAAAGAAAGAAAGAAAGAAAGAAAGAAAGAAAAAAGGTAGGGGAAAAACATGCAAATATATATATATATATATATATATATATATATACACACACAGGATACCTGAGATGATTGTACTAAAAATTTCCAATGAATTTTGAAAATAGCAGTTAATGTGTAGAATTTTGATATCTGCAAACTAAGCAACCACATTGAGGACAGCAATGTGTAATAAAAAACCATGCTTGAAATATCTGTCATTTTGGTCTTCTAAATGTGTACCATTTGTAATGTCTTATCAAATACTACTATACTCTTTTTAAAATATTTTTTTAGAAAAAGTTAACAAAAGAGATATAAGAACAAAAAAATTAAGACTTTTTGTAAGCATATGGCAATATTCAATCATATGGCCAATCTTGCATAACTATATCTGTTAACTTAGCACAGATTTGACAATAAAAATAGATAATATATCATTAATAATCAGCTACTCTTGTTTTGAAAATCTGTAACATATATATTGTTGTATGTTACCCTGTTTCTGTCTTTCTGTTTTTATTGTTTTTGTTTTTCCTCCTCAAAATAAAAGAAAATTATAATAAAAGAATTTATTTGATGTAAGAGAAACTCCCAAAGTCATAAGTATAAATTCAAATATATATTGTCTAAGTCCACTCTCACATTATTGTCTTAAGTATACTTAAATAAAGCTGATAACCATGGATGTGATATGAATACATCTGTAAAGTTTTACTGCATAACAAAACTACTGGAGAAGAATAAATCAAGAACACTAGGACAATTTCTTTGTCTGCTTGAATTGGGTAGTGATATAAATGCAGGGACCAATAGCTTATTAATGCAACAGACTCAATCATCCAAAAGTAATCTGAGATTGAATCACAGTGATGAAGAGACAGCAAAAACATCTGAACAGTACAGTGGATTCCCAGAACCAACATGAATTGAGTGACAGAAGTTTGTACAAGCTTTCTTTGAACTCAGTCTAGATTATAGAAAATATTCAAATAAATATGGGCTTCAGTTTCAATCACTAAGATAGCCCCCAGATTATATTCTGTAAATATGAACATTTTCATGACAGACAACATAAAATATAAGCTGGGTCTTTAAACCAGCTATATGTAATTCTTAATGAGTAACCTTAGACAAATCCCTTAACAAGAATCATCTGTTTCCTCTGTGGGAGTTTCTCATTTTGTAAAGTTGACAGAAAACATCATGTGTTTTCTGGTATCAGAGCAAGTAAATGATAGGACATAGAAAGGGTAGCAGAAATCAGAAAGAGCAATACCTATGTGGAGCGAAGATAAGCATTCAGACCCAAATACTTTGCATGTCTGCCCCGCCGTGGTTCTTTCATGCCTAACCATGAAATTTTAAATTCTTTTATTTTAGTAATTTATTGTTGTCAATTAGTGAGATGTGGGACTAATGGCTACCAATCTGGAACAGATTAGTTTATTTTTAGTCAAAGAGAAGTTTCCAGAAGAAATTTGGTAGAGAGCATTATGGTTTCCATGTAACTGTTGCTAAAGCATTGTATATTGCAGGCATCATCTGCAGCATCATAGTATGTGGGGTGATGAGGCTTTTGAGGTGCAGAGTCCAATGGGAAATAGCTAGGTGATTACAGATGCAGCCCTTAAAAAAGATTGTGCAGTTTTTATTACACCCTGGGTAGACCCCATGAGAGAGTTGCTATAAAGGAATATTATTCTCCTCTCTAGCCCTTGGCTTTCTATCTTACCATATGCTTTTTCTCTCTCACCCATGCTCCTGTCATGATGTCATATGATATCATATGACATAGCTAGGGTGGCCCTTGCAAGGGCTAACCCAAAGCTATTTAGAATTTAGCTTCTAAAACTGTGCTAAATACACCTATTTTCTTAATGAAGTATCAAACTTTGGGTACAGTGTTCTGTTATATCAACAAAAAATAGATGAATACACATACCAAACCTAATTATTTCCTATCCTACTTTTTCCCTCCCATTTTCCTGTTTTGATAGTGGAGAAGGCAGAGAAAAAGTTTCAGTAAGCATCTTGAGAGATTGGGAATTTAGCTTGTTTGGATTCTCAGTCTGAATGGAGACCAACATTAGCACTTGACATTTCTATGACATCTTGTCTGGACATTTATAGTCAAAGCTTCTCAAAAAATATTAAAGGCTCTAGAGAAATGAGAACGTATAGCTAGGAAGAAGTGACCCATTTTGCCAGACTTACAAATGGACCTAATTTGCCAACACTTTCCGAGAATGACAATTGTTCCTAAATCAGGGACTTGCTGTACTTCGGATTGAGGAATATGTTGTGATTAGATGAATCAAAAATAACCTTTAGGTTTTATTATGGAGTTGCCTTTTATTGAAAGAAAAGAGCTAACAAGGAGAAGATGAAGGAAAGGTAATGTTGCATTTGTTAGGTTTCTCTAGAACAGTGAAATCAAAAGAAAATACATAAATAAATGTGCAAATGGTTTTGATAGACAGGCTACTGGACCAGTCATAGCAGAGACTAGGATGGCCATTTGAAGGTTTAAAGGCAGAAGAACAGCAGCTACTTGTTCGAGAAGATGGAAGATACAGCGCAATAATATAGCACTAGTCCTAAGTCAGAGACCTGACAGATCACAGCAGGCCGGTGCTAAGAGTATGCACTGGAAAGCTCCAGAGACTGGAGACCTGGAGCGCAATGTCTGAAGGCGACAGCAGTGAAGGATGGACTCCCAGGGAATACTGGGGCTCTTCTACATTGGGACACTTCCTTCCATTTCTTTTTTCTGTTTTCTACTTTTATTCTATTCAGGACACAATCCTATTGGTTGGTCAATTAACAACTGGAGTGAATTCTACCTCCGAGTTTGTGGCTTTCACAACATGTAGCCACAGACTGACCCAGGTTGTACTTCATGAATCTGCTAGACATTTCTTAATCCATTCAAATATATTGATAATGATTAATGGTTAAAGATGCATTTTTGATGTCTCTGTCTAAATGTTAAATGATTCATTTATTTATTTATTTCATGTATTTAGGACAGGGTCCATAGGGTCTACAGGGTCACACTATGTAGATGGGACTCATAGTGATCCTTCTGTTTTCAGCCTCCCAAACACAGGCTGTCTTTCTTTTTGTTTTACAGGCACATGCAAACACACCCAGTCTCAATTACCCTTCAGTATGTCCTGGGGGCAGGGACGACATGCATGCTTGGATCAAACCCTGGCCATTGCTTTCTGTCTAAGTAGGCACTTTAGTCCTCTGCACTATCTGGCCAGCCCATAAAGGTTAAACGGTTTAAACAAACTCTAAGTTGAAATGAAGTATTTCCTCATTGTCCCATATTTCTTATTAAAACAATTGGACAGTAGAATTTTAAGGACTCCATTTTTCTCAAAATTCTAATAGTATGATTTACATATAAAAAGTTAAAACTCACCCAAACATAAAGTAATGATAGTGTGAAATATCTTTACTTTTACAACTAAGTCAACAATTTATAAAACTACTTTCAAAAAATAATAGATAAAACCTCAGCCATCTACTGGATAATTCCAAAAATTGTATACTTTGTTATTCAATAGCAAATTATACCAAAATATGTAAACAAATAAAGCCCTGGGACAGGGAGATGGCTCAGTAGAATAAGTGCTTGCCTGGCAAGCGCAAGGGCCTGAATTCAATCCCCAGTTCTGCCAAAAATAAAAAAAAATAAAAAATAAAAATAAAAAAGCAAGTGATAACCAGCCAGAGACAGCGCGGCCGACTCAGCTATCCTCCTCTATACTGCCCACGCTGGCCCATCCCCAGAGACCGGCCTGAGACAGCGCGGCCTACTCAGCCATCCTCCTCTATCTCTTGCACGCCCAGCCAGCCCCAGAGACTCGCCAGAGACAGCGCGGCCGACTCCACCAACCTCCTCGATCACGCCCGCGCCCGCCCAGCCTGAAAGACCTCCCGAGACAGCCAGACCCACTCCAGCAGCCTACTGAATCCTGCCCACACCGCCCAGGCAGAGAACAGAATGAGACAGCAGCTGACTCCAGCGGCATCCTGGATCCTGCCCCAAGCTCTCCCAACAAGTGGGAATTTGCACAACTCACCAGGCTTCCCAGATCAGTGAGAGTGTGTTAAGTCTAAGGGAGAGCCTTTGGCTTTGTCCCACGCGTGCTACATGGATCCCTGCCCCCAAGCCCTCCAAGCCAGTACCTGGCCTGAAACCTCAGGACCCACTCACCAGCACCTCCCCGGGTCCTGTGAGCTAAAGCCCGCTGAACAAGTGGGAATTTCCCCAATTCTCTGGGCATCAAAGTTCAGTGAGTGTAGAACTCCAGGCCCACCGTGCCCGAGAGTCATCTCCCAGGGATTCACTGCCCCCCCCTCCCATGGTCCGGTGAGATCTCCAGGCACACTGTGCCAAACATTTCCAGGCGATTACCAGTCCCACCGCGCAGCGCCAGACCCATTGCAGGTAGGCCTGGAGTGAGAATTCCAAGCCTTCCACACCGGATGGACATTTCTCAGCAATCCCTGGCCCCACGCCACGGACTGAAACCCAGCACAGCCTGGCCTGTGAATGAGGGCGCCAGGCCCATTGCACCAGATGGACCTTTCCCAGATTTCTCAGATTACGGCCTGTAGACCCGGACACAGCACAGGCTGGCTGACCCGGTACAGCCTACTCAGGGAATAAGACCATCCACTATCCTTTTGTGAGCCCAGAAGACCCACCAAAGACCAGGCCCGCCCACCTGGGGAATGATCTGTCTAACACAGGAGGGCTGACTCAGGGAACCAACAGAGGGGAACCAAGAAGCTGCAGCAAAAATGGAACTGAACACAATAGCTAGATCCAGGATAGGCATACCTCGAAAATCTCAAATTTAATAGACTGGCACCCGAATCTCATAACAAGGTAAGGTTATAGCTGCAACAAAGCTCTACACTAAAGGTCAAAGGTCACTGCTATACAAAATGACAAAGAGAAGGGGAAAAATGCAATCCCAGACCTCAAGTTCGTCAGGAAGGGCAGAGGACACTAGCTCAGTTGCAATGAATGAATTAACAGATACAGCAGAAAATTAACAACAGCAGAAAGCGATAGAGCAAATAAAACAAGAAGTAATTTCCCAAATTAAAAAAGAAATATCTGAATACATAGTATCTGAAATAAAGAATGAATTCCAGAAACATTGGGTGGAAAAACGATGCTCACCCAGAACAAGTGCAGAGAGCACTATTCCAGCTGATATATATGAATTAAGAGCATCTGAAGCAAAGAAACAACAGGAGAAAGATCATGAGGAACTCAAAGCAGAAATAAGTTCTGAAATCAAAAAAGAACCTTCTGAAGTCATACCACCTGAAATACAGAAACAAGGCCAGAAATATACAGAGGAAACCCAACTTGGAAGAAACACAGCAGAAAAAGAATTAATACCTACCTGTAAAGAACACATGGATAAAAAGTGGGGAGATCAGAAATATGCTAGATTCCTTGAATGAGCAATAAAGAAAAGAAATAGAACACATGAAACACAGTCAAACAGATACAGAAGAACTAAAAATATCAATCACGAGTCTACAAAACCATCAGAGTGAAAGCGAAGACAGAGTTTGAGATCTTGAAGATGCCGGGGTAGCTAGTGAAAACGTGAGAAAGGATCTCTTTAAAACAATGAGAATGCAGGAAAAAATAATCCATCAATTGCAAGATGACTCCAGAATGAACAATGTGAGAATAATTAGTATCAACGAGAATGAAAGAGTCAATACAAATAACATAAAAAGAATTTGGGGAGAAATAATTGCAGAAAACTTCCCAAGTATGAGGAAACAATCCAACATCCAGGCCAACAAAGCACACAGAACACCAAATAACCTCAACCCAAATAGAAACACACCGACATATATAATAGTTAAATCCCAGAAATCCAACACAAAAAAATACACTGAAAGATGCGAGAGAGAAGAAGGAGCTCATATTCAAAGGAAAACCCATCCGAATTACAGCTGACTTCTCTACACAAATAATGAAGGCAAGGAGAGCATGGAACAGAGTTCTTCAAGTCCAACACGAAAACAAATTCCAGCCCAGACTATTATACCCTGCAAAACTCTCTTTCAAGTTTGATGGAGAAGTGAAATACTTTCAAGACAAAGACCAACTAAAGAATTTCATGATGACAAAGCCATCCCTTCACAGGTTGCTGAAAGATATTTTAGAGAGAGACCACAATGACCAGCACTCCATGAATGAGAATGGAAGGAACCCACTAAACAGGACAGTCAATTAAACACAGGTGACAAAGGAATAAACAACACCAGGTAAATATCATGACAAACATATATCAGCACATTTCAATTATAACCATCAGTGTAAATGGACTCAATTCACCAATTAAGAGAAATAGACTGGCACAGTGGATTAGGAAACAAAATCCAACAATATGTGTATAAAAGAAACAAACTTAACTCAATAAGACATTCATAGTCTCAAAGTCAAAGGATGGAAAACAATACTACATGCCCTCGCACCTCAGAAAAAAGCAGGAGTAGCAATTCTGTTCTCAGACAGTCTCAATTTCAAACCAAGAATGATCAAACGACACAAAGAAGGCCACTATGTATTGGTCAGGGGAAAAATTCAAGAGCAAGAAGTAACACTCATGAATATTTATGCACAAAGCACAGAAGCACCCAACTATGCAAGACAAATCTTAAGGGACATGAAAAACTTAATGTCTAAGAACACAATCTTAACAGGATATCTTAACATAGCCTTATCTCAAAAAGATAGGTCAACCAGACAAAAACATAACAAGGAAGTAGCAGAACTGAATCAGAGCTTGAAACAAATGGACCGCGTGGACATATACAGAGTGTTCCACCCAACCACAGCTGAATCTATATTTTTGCAGCTGCACCTGGGTCATTTTCCAAAATATACCACGCACTAGACCAGAGGTCATACCTAAGTATATGCAAGAAAATAAAAATTATCCCTTGCACACTATCTGACCACAATGCAAAGAATCTAGAAATAATGACAAAAGAAACCAGAAAATCCCACTAAATTCATGGAAACTAAACAACATCCTACCGAGCAATCAATGGGTTGCAGAAGAAATTCAACAAGAAATTCAATAATATCTGCAATTCAATGAAAATTCAAGTACAACTTATCAGAATTTATGGGATGCGATGAAAGCAGTTCTTAGAGGGAAAATAATAGCTATGAACTCACAGATTAGGAAAACAGAAAGGGAACAATTAGCACCCTAATGATGCACCTCCCACAACTAGAAAAGAAGAGCAAACAAAACCCAGAGCGCAAAGACAGAAGAAATCATAAAAATGAGAGCAGTAATTAATTCAATTGCGACGAAAAAAAAAAAAACAGTTGAAAGCATCCACAAATCAAAAAGCTGTTTCTTTGAAAAACTAAATAAAGTTGATATGCCTACCTCATCAAAAAGAGGCAAAAGAAAATTCAAGTACAAGTGATGATGAATGAAAAGGGTGAAATCACCAGAGACCCAGTGGAAATTCAGAAGATTATGAAAAGTTATTTGGAGAATCTTTACGCTCACAGAATAGAAGACACAGAAGAAATGGAAAGATTCCTTGAAAGGTACCAATTACCAAAACTGAATCAAGAAGATATAACAACTCTCAATAAGCCAAAAACAGCCAACGAAATATGAAATGCAGTGAAAAGCCTACCGACAAAGAAATGTCCAGGTACTGATGCATTCACAGCTGAAATCTACAAGAAATTTGTTGAAGATATAATCCCTACACTCCACAAATTCTTCCACGAAGTTGAAAAGGAAAAAGTCCTCCCAAAATCCTTTCTGGAGGCAAGTATAATACTCATTCCAAAACCAGGGAAAGACACAACCAAAAAGGAGAACTATAGGCCAATCTCCCGCATGAACATAGATGCAAAAATATTCAACAAAATCCTGGCAAATACAATACAGCAAATCATCAAGAAGGTCATACACCATGACCTGGTAGGATTCATCCCAGTGATGCAAGCATGGGTCAATATTCAAAAATCTATAAATGTAATACACTATATTAATAAACTGAAATCTAAAAACCACAGGATCATCTCAACTGATGCAGAGAAAGCCTTTGACAAAGTCCAACACTCATTCATGTTCAAGGTCCTACAGAAAATTTGAATAGATGGACTCTATCTTAACTTGATAAAAGCCATCTATGACAGCCCAAAAGCTCATATAATCTTAAATGAGGAAAAACTGAAATCTTTTACTCTTAAATCCGGTACAAGACAAGGATGTCTTCTATCAACCCTCCTATCCAATATAGTGTTGGAATCCTTAGTAACAGCCATTAGAAAAGAGGGAGAAATAAAGGGAATAAGAATAGGAAAAGAAGTTAAATTATCACTATTTGCAAACAACATGATACTTTACTTGGAAGACCCCAAAAATTCAACCAAGAAACTACTAGAACTGATAGGGAAATTCAGTAGCATAGCAGGATACAAAATCAATAATCAAAAGTCAATAGCATTCCTCTACACAGATAACAAGCACACTGAAATGGAAACAATAGAAACAATTCCTTTTACAGTAGCACCACGAAAAATGAAATACTTTCGGATTCACTTAACCAAGGAAGTCAAAGATCTTTTCACGGACAATTACAATGCCCTAAGAAAAGAGATTACAGAGGATTTCAGAAAATGGAAAGATATTCCATGCTCCTGGATAGGAAGAACAAACATCGTGAAGATGGCCAGACTCCCAAAATTGATGTACAGATTTAATGAAATCCCTATCAAACTGCCATGAACATACCTCTCACACATAGAAAAATCAATCCTAAACTTTATTTGGAACCACAAACGACCTACAATAGCAAAGGCAATCTTGGCCAATAAAGACAAGGCAGGAAGCATCACATTCCTGATTTGAGATTATACTACAAAACCACTGTGATAAAATCAACATGATATTAGCAACAAAATAGACCTGAGGATCAGTGGAATAAATTAGAAGACGCAGAAGCATCTACGTAAACAGCCATCTTATCTTCGAGAAAGGGGCTACACAAGCTCACTGGAAGAAAGATAGCCTCTTTAACAAATAGTGCTGGAAAACATGGCTTTCTACATGCTGAAAACTAAAACTTGACCTAGCTCTATCACCATGCACTAACTTAAAGTCAAAATGGATTAAAGATCTAAACATTAAAACAGAAACACTCAATCTCCTGGAAGAGAAAGTAGGAGGAACTTTTGAAGACATAGGAGTAGGTAAAGAGTTCATTAAGAAACACATATTCACTTATATTGTCGAAAGAATCAACAACTGGGATCAACTCTTCTTAAAGAGCTTCTGCATGTCAAAGGAAATTGTCAACAGAGTAAAAAGACAACCCACAAATTTTGAAAAAATCCTAACTAATAAGCAATCAGGCAGAGGACTACTGTCTAGAATGTATAAAGAACTAAGATATAACAGGGCCCTCAAATTTAAAGACCCAGTTCCGAAATGGGCATCTGAGAAGAATACACACTGCTCAGAGGACGAAATTAAAGAAGCGAATAAATATATGAAGAAATGCTGCACATCTGCAGTCATCTGTGAAATTCAGATGAAAACAACACTGTGATACCATCTCACTCCAGAAAGAGTGGCTATGATAAGGAAATCAAGCAACAACAAATGTTGGAGAGGTTGTGGGGAAAAGGGAGCACTTCTCTACTGCTGGTGGGAATGTAGCCTGGTGCAACCATCGTGGAGGTCAATGCGGAGACTCCTCAAAAGAGTAGGACTACAAGTCCCATGCAAGTCGGCTATCCCCCTACTGGGAATTTTCCCAAAGGAACTGAAAACATTTTATCAAAGTGATATATGTGTACCTATGTTTATAGCAGCACAATCTGTGATAGCAAAATCTTGGATACAACCAAGATGTCCCTCACATGAGGAATGGTTGAAAAAAATGTGGTATTTCTATATAATGGAGTATTACTCAGCTATTAAGAATGATAAGTTTGAAGCATTTATACTGAAGTGGATGCCATTTGAACATATACTCAGAAGTGAAATAAACCAGACACACATGTGTAAACATCATATAGTCTCCCTAGTATAAGAAGTAAAAAGCAGAAATACAAAAGGAATCGTACAACAACAACTAAAATCAATTGAGTCTGAGAAGGCAAAGTGAATGACATATGCTGCAGGATACTAATCAGCTTTTCTTCTGGATGGTTAACAGCATACATTCACAAATCAGAGTTGCAGCAATAGAAGAGCCACAAGGCCAGCCAACATTTGGGTCCTAGCCTTTCAAGGTCAGCGAAGACTCAGGCCATAGGAGAACCTGTACTGCAACATCATGCAACTCAGGTGAGCTCCAAATTTTCTGATCAAGGAGATTACCGAGCCACAGAGAAAAGAGATGAAGTTCTATAGTGTGCCTGCGGAGAGTCAGATGGAGAGAAAACTTTCCCTCAAGCTCTCACAGAGAGCAAACTGGTCAAGCATTGGCCGTGACTCGTCCACATGGATGACACAGACAAAAGATCTTCAGAATAATGTACAGGACTAGAAGATACACCCTGAGCGGACTTCACAGACCACATAAGAAACATAAAGTACGTGTGTTGGTATATAAGTCTTGCTCTATCTGGGTCTTAACCATCCAGCAGAAAAGTATAAAAATTAAGTATACATCACGGGGCCATAATATTAAGCTGAGCTATAAATGGCTATTGTCGACAACTTGTTTGAATAACTCACTATTGTTGTGGATTGCTGGACTGTGTTGGATTGTGATGTCGAGTTCAAGAACCTAAGTTAGTTGAGTGACAATGGAGTGCCCACCTTTGACAGGTGTAGCGAAAGGAAGGAGTATAGAAAGAAAAAATCATGATGTGTGTGTATAGACATTCAGTTCGGATAGATAATGCTGTGCTTCTACATAATCCTGTGAGAGGCAAGATTTGCTCTAATGGTGTCAGCTTCTAGTACTATGGTCATCCACTAAGAAAATAATTATTGATTTTTTGATATAATTCAGGTATAAAAAATAAGATAAGTAAACAGCTACACTCTTAATTTACTGATAAGAGACATCTGCTATAGTAATGTCTGTAAGTATAATATCATGTATGCACCTTGTACGATGCCAAAACATTATGAAAACAGTTTGCAATGTATTAATTTATCGAATCTGTCTTATTAAGGTGTCTTAACCCTGTGTGATTGATATTTGTTCTTCAATAAATTAAAGAATAAATTTAAAAATGGAAGTGATATTTGTTTTCCGATAATAGAATTTTAGTAATGAAAGATATGGGAGTTTAAAATTAGGATATTTATAAGCTTATCTAGATATTTTTATGGAATAGAGACTCAGGCATTTTTAACCCCGTTTCCATTCCAAATGAACAAACCTCTGACCCAGTAGCAGTCTAGGTAGCTGGGACATGTGGACATGCAACACAATCACATTGATTCCACAGGCTGGCCAACAACCTATGATTTATTAGGTCACCTTTCAAAGATAAGCTGATTCAATCATTTTCATTTTTGAATTTTATACTGAAAATTTATAAGGTGATCCTGACAATTGTGAGAACTGAAGGAAATGGAACTCTAGAGCCTTTGTAGATCATGCAAGGAAGACAGCAGTAGGAAAAAAACAATACTGAGGATATGTGGAGAGAGGCCTGGCACACAAGGTGAAAGGTAAGTGCCTTATAGTTAGTCAGATCTGGACAGAAAGAAACCTTCATCTTGATGGTTTTCCTATCTTCCATTCCAATTTTTCTGAGGTTTGAGTATATTGGGTTACAACCTGTCTTAAGAATCCTATACATCTCTAAAATGTTCACATTTATGCTTTAATTATTTAACTTGCCTTAAGTCCACGTGAAGACAAAAATAATGTTAAGATAGAAAGTGATTTGTTAAACATTCTTATTTTATAGAAGAAGAAAAGATATCCAGGAAAGTCAAGTATCTTGATTAAGTGCTCACAATACTCAATGGTTAAACACCATTATTATAAAGTTTTAGCCGTATAAGAAAAACTGAGCAATAATTTTCTTTAATGGGAATTACTATTAAATACATTAAGTTGTATAAACTGAAGGTACTATGTAAATCTGCACTTAATGAAATTGGCATCATTATATGAAGGAAAAATATTGGTAGAAGTCTCAATATCAAAGTAGTATTTTATTTATGTTATTTACTTTGATTTATATTATTAGTATATAAAGCAGATTGTATTTTCATGGTAAAAGGAAATCTCTTTAGAGATGAATATCATCCAGTACATCTGAATAAAAATATTTTGAAAATGAAAAGAAATGAACCAAAGTTTAAACAGTTTACAAAATTAAACCAACAAAATCTGTCACTTGTACAAATATATTCACTTTCTGGAGTGCTGTTAAGGGATGCAAATGGAGCTAAAGCTGCATTAGCTATGAAGCAGAGACTATACTACAGCCAAGAATTTTAGATTAAGTCAGCCAACATTAACCAAGTCCCTACTCAAACATAAAATGTGTGATCTAATTCAGTAAACACCACTGGAAAGTAAGTCTAAAGAAGGAAAGGCATTAAATATGTTTAACTACTGAGGCCAATTATTAAATTGGGGGTGGTAATGTAGTTAAACTATAGTCTTCATCATCATTATGATGAACAGAGAGGTACACCAATAAGCTCTCTGTGAGAATGAAAGTCTGCGCGTGAGGGCTCGTGCCTGTAATCCCAGCCCTAGGGAGGCAGAAAGCAGGAGGATCACTATGAATGTGGGCTGCATAGTGAGACCCTGTACAAAAAAATGAAAGGAAACAATCAAGGAAAATACTTTCACCAACCACTAGAAGCTTAGAATTGCATTAGGTAGAATGTACATCTAAGGAATAAGACTTGATTTTTAACCCTCAAAATGTTCCTGACTCCTCTCACTGTTGAGGTCATTTTTTTTGTCCAAATTCAAAGCCAGTTTGACAGAAAGCATGCACTTTATGTTAGTAGGCCTCTACCTAATCACAGCATGCAAAATTACTGCCAGTTAGAGTAAGCTTACACCTTTCTATGTTTGACAATTATTATGGACAAGGTACCTATCTCCCCCTGCTGCATTGAAACAAGTTCTCTTACAGAGAATGCACTTAAGATTGAAAGAATGGAATATTTTGGTAGATATTTTCCTGGTCATCTGGAAGCCAGTGTTCTCACTTCCTTCCTCCACCACCTACAAATTAAGCCTCTGAGGAAAATTTCATTTTTTTAAATTTTCTAACACTCTTTAAATCTGCATCCTTCTCAACCGTTTTGTTCTCACTGCTGTTGTATTGAAAGTTATCATAGGACTGGCATGATAGCTGAGCCAATGAAGCACCTGCTTAGGAAAAAGCAGAAACTAGGTTCATTCCCTGGCACCTCTTGCTGCTGGGCCAACCCCAGGTACTCTACCAAATACATAAGGAAAGAGAGCTATCATTAATTTGTATTCGAATTCAATTACAACCTGCTCACCAGGCTTCCTGTGTCCAGCCTCTCTTCCCACTAACCTGTCTTGCACACAGCAGCCAAGTTCATTTGCCTGAAATGCCACATTCATCTTGTGTCTACCAATTTCCTCTACGTGTGTGTGTGTGTGTGTGTACTGGACAGTGAACCTAGAGACTTTGTACTGAGCTATCTCATGTTTTTAAATTTGGAAAGTTTCTTACGAAGTGGCTAATTTGCCCTGGCTGGGTTAAAACTTGTCATCCTCTTGCCTCAGCCTCCCAGATTGTCCTGATTATTGGCCTGTATAACCATTCCCCACCTATCCAACATATTTCAAATTTCTTTGTCTGCTATTCCACTCTTCTCCCAGTTAAAATGCAGATTATATTTTCAAACGTATTTTTTCTTACACAGCCTACTCACATTTTTTAAATATTTTATACATTTCCATTTACCTCTGAAGTTTCTATTCACATAGTTTCATCCAATTATAAATGCCCCCCTCAGCCCTCTTAACTGACATAAAAATCTAAATTTTAGGGTTGGCCAAATACCTCAGTCAATTAAAGCACCTGCAAGCAGGGGCCTGGGGTTTAATTTTGGGGGAGGGGCCCTGCTGTGCTGGCCCTGCCCCCGCAGTACCCTGAGACAGCAATTGAGACTGTGCATGGTGGTGTGCACCCGTAATGCCAGCTCTTGGGAGGCTGTAAACAGGAGAATCACTTCCAGTCTCATCTAATAGTGAGAAAATGAACACCCTGTAGACCCTTCCCTAAAATATAAAAAATAAAATCTAAATTTTATTTCCTTTGCAAAGTTTCCTTGATTATTCCAGGTCAACAATGAGTGTTTGCTCTTCTAACTTCAAACTACTGGATTTGTACTCATTTTAGCTCTAGGTTTTCCAAGGTATATTTCCTCTCACTTCTTTCAGTAGAAAAGGGAAGAAGGATATTAAATTAAACACACTAGGGTTAAGCACCATGCAAGCCAGTAGACTAGTTGGAAGGTTATTATAGTCTTGCAAGCAAAAGATAGTGAAGCCTTGAAAATATCCAGGTCATGGCAATGCAAAGTAATTAATGGGTGAGATACACTGCAAAAAAAGAAGAATTAATGGAACTTGATGATGGAAGAGCAAAGGGAATCATAAAGATGCATAACAAATAAGTTGAAGTTTTATGGTTGAATCATGACATTAAAAATTAAAAGGTGGCATCAAGCTTTTTTTCTAAAGGTAGCACTGGACTACTTTGTTCTTAGACTAAGTGAGCTCATGGTAGGATGTAATAGGTGGTTATAGAGAAAAGAGCTCATAAAAAAGATTAGATCTGGTAATACACATTGGAAAAAAGCAACTTACAAGTATTTGCTGGAACTATGATTATAAATGCAATCACTACAGAGAAAGGAAAAGGAACAAGGAAGAAGAACAAAAGAAAAGGATCCCATGAAGACACACAATTAATAAAAAGGGGTAAGAAAGTATAATGAACAAAGAACTTGACTAAAATCAAAGAAAAAAAAACAAAACTCTCAATAACTCTGATAATGAAGAGATCAGCAGTTGCTCATAATTTGCCAATCTTAGGGACCAAATCCATCTGTATAAGATGCAGGATGGCCTAAATGACAAGGCAGTGGATTCTTGGCTTTGTAAATAATAGGGAGAAAAAGTCACAGGTATTATAGGGAACAGAGAAAGAAAGAAATAATTTTGATATTATTACTTTAATGTATCACATGGTAATACTACTGAAATGTAGGGTTTAGTCAATGAAAATCTAAGTATTAATGTAGGTCTGTCACTTTGAATGTCACTTGTTCCATTTATTTAACATCTCTGCAATTCACGTGCTTATGAATAAATTGCAGACACTGAAATAATATCTACATTCCTGTGTTGTTTCCAAGATTAATTTCATATGTCATGTAGTTGGGACATAAAACATGTTACACAACTGTTAGCTATATTGTAATGGTAATTTTTATTAGTACATGATCTAATTCATATAATGCTATTGCCAGACACTTGTCTTCTTTCCAAAAGTCATTCCAAGTTAGAATCATTGAAAATCATCTTTGCAATCAACGTGTGTTGAAGAACTGACATGCAGATGTCATAGTATCAAAATCCAACATTGAACAAAACAGTCAATTGGTTTTTTTATGCTGCTATAACACAATACCTCAAACTGCATAATTTACACTGAACAAAATTTTATTCATTCACAGTACATTCTTTGAAATGTAAGTAGAATGAAAGTCAAGTAGTTGAAAAGTCCTTTACAATATAAACTTTATGTACTCTAATTCAGCTCTGTATATCTGAAAATAATTTTTCTAAGGATAGTATTTTCCATGTAATCCTATGGCCTATTTTTAACTTGATGAAATAAAACAATTTGTTGGATACTATCTCAACTTCATTTATGATTTTTATTTTGCTCTCCTCCCACTAGTCAGTAAAATAGAAGAAATCTATTTTTCCTTCTTTTTTTGGTGGAAATGGGGATTGAACTCAGGCCCTTTTGCTTGCCAGGGAAGTGCTTATTCCATTGAGCCATCTCTCCAGCCCCTGATTTTCCTTCTTTGTAATTTTTTTCCTCTGTATTAATGATAAATATGCAGACATTAAAATATCTTCTACATTGCAAATAAGGCCATAGAATGGGTATTCCTTTGGTTATTGTGCATGTTCTCTCTGTCTCTCTGTCTCTCTCTCCCTCCCTCTTTCTCTCCTTTCTCCCCTCCCTCTCTTTCTTTTTCTCATCTATCTCTCTCTTTCCTTCCCTCCCTACCCCATTCCTTGCTCTCTTCCTGCTACTAAAGTTTTATTGATCCAAATCACAATGAAAAGACTTCTCATTTCATTCTTTGAATACTTCACTTAAAATTCAAAGTATAGAGATACATATAGACAAAAGTCACAGTAATTAAACTAAAACACTTCCAAGGAATGTAGGGAACACAGAAAGTAAACTCAGTCTCCTAAACCTTCCACATCTCTGTCTAAGGTTACGGATATTTTTCAGTGATGATCCAAGTAGTGGTTCAGAGACAAGGGGTACTTCAGTTGCACAATAATAGTTGTTCAAGGACACTGCAACTGTTCTCATCAACATAGAAAGTAATCTTTCATTTTACCAAGACAAGGTGGAAAACACAATTCAGAAAGTTTTCCTAACAATTTTTAAGTATAAGGGAACCTTTGAAACAATAGGCCACATAGTTAAAACAATCGCTTTATAAATATGGTTGTTATATAGGTTTCCCCCTTAAAAATAGAGTGATGTCAGTTTCTATACAAGGGCAGGACATTTTTCCCACTTCATTTGTTGGCTGTCTGCTTGCCTTCTAAGGCAAATCAAGAAAATACTGGAGCAAATGTTTTAAGTTCTATTTGTCACTTGAGGTGATTTATTTCAACATTTGGTTGTTATATTGGTACTGCAAGTGTTACACTAAATGTATAACCAGAAGAGCAATCTCTTAAAATTCCTATCACATTGAATGCCCAAGCCTGAGCACATCCACAAAAGATAAACCATTTAGTTGTGTCCCCTAAGGCTGAAGCAGCCCAAGAAGTGTCAGCCCTGTTCAGTATCAGTCAAACAGCAAATCTCTTTTCTATTGAAACAGGTATTCATTTACTCTAAGGAATGAAAATGTTTATTTAGCAAGACCAAGAATGAAGTAAATACCAAAAAAGAGGATGCAGGTTGTGAGAAAAATTTTTTATTTAAATAAGCCATTTCTAACTCTAGTGAAACATTTTAAAAGTTGTGTTTTTAAGCTTCAGTGGGTCTTCTGGAAACAGATCCAGTTGGAACCCAGCTTGTATCTCAAGGACCTAGCTGTACAGGTTTTTCCTCTTTTTTATTATTCTACCTCATTGCAGAAAATAATAAAGATTAAACTCTGACCCAATTACCAAAGACAGTAACTAAACTCATGTTTTGGTTCACTGTGTCTTTTGATAACCATACTTGGATGTTTGAATGCTTAATAAACTAGTATTTTGGTTTGTGTTTTGATGTCATTTCCATGCCTTGCTAGTGATTCTATATAGATGCTGAATAACATTTGGTACTTTAGTGACTTAATTTCATGTAAAGTGCCATGAAAAAGTGAAATAGTTCAAAAAAATCTTGGAAGCAGCCTCTCATCAGCAGATGAATGGACAAAGAAAAGTGACTTTTATGCATAATAGTATACTAGTCTACCACAGAAAAGGACAAACTTGGAGTCATTTATAGGAAAATGGGTGTAACTTGAGGTCATTATGTTAAGTAAAATAAAGCAGACATATAAGCCTAAAAATCACATTGTTTCTCTTCTCTTATATGAGATAATCAAAATATAAATAAAGAGAAAAATAAATGATAATAGAAAATAAGGAACTAAGTCATTTATAAAAGGAAAGGGGACAAAACGATGCAGGTACAGGGCCAGCCAGATAGCTCTACAGACTAGAACGCCTACTTAAGCGGCACTTTAACCTGTCTCAGAGGCCAGGGTTACATCTCCAGCATGTTGTGCTGGCCCCACCCCTGGGACTAGATGAGACAGTGATGGAAACTGGGCATGATGACATGCACCTGTAATCCCAGAACTTGGGAGGCTGAAAATGGGAGGATCACTATGAGTAGATCTACGTAGTGAGACCCTATAGTCTCTGTAGACCATGTACTAAAAACATAAGAAAAGGATGTAGGTACATGGGAGGGAGGGAAGGAGGAGAGATCCAAAAAATAAATAAATAAATACATAAAGACATGCTACATTCAAAGAATACGCTATACATAGAATGTAATAATCTTGTACCTCTAGTGTGTACCAATAAAATAAAGTGAAGTAAACAATTTTTTGAAAAATTTGTCTTGTAGTCTGTGATACAGGTCATTGGCACTGTGTCTGGGTGGCAAGTACAAGGTCATGAGACTTCAACTGAGATATTACAGGAGTTTTCTTCTATGAAAAACAACATGGTACTATCATTATTATTTCAAATTTAAATAGATTTCAAAAAATAATTACATAGAAGATACAGAAGCAACTCCTAAAACACTCAGCTACCTTATATTTGTTAAAAGAGCCAAACACCTTCACTGAAAGAAAAATAGCCCTTTAATAAATGGTGCTATAAACTGGCATTCCACATGCCAAAGATTAAAAGTAGACCCATGTCTACCACTATGAACTAAACTAATGTCAAAATGGATTAAAGAACTAAATATTAAAACTGAAACAATAAATTTCTGGAAGACAAAGCAGGCAGAAACCTTGAAGACATAGGTATAGGCAGAGACTTCATGGACAAAAAGCAGACCATACAAGAAATACTGCAAAACATCAATACTTGGGACCCTACTTTATCAAAAAAGGTTTTATTCAGCAAAAGAAATCACCAACTAAGTAAAAAGACAACCCACAGAGTGAGGAAAATTATAGCCAGTTGTGCCTCAGACAAAGGATTTCTGTTGAGAACACATAAAGAATTGGAAAAATAAGAATCCCATTAATTTAAAAACCCAGTCCACAAATGGGTATCTGAGATGAATACACAATTTTCAGATAAAGAAATACAAATTTCAAGTGAATGCATGAAAAAACGTTTAACATCATTGTTCATTCATGAGATGCAAATTATGAAAAACAACACTGAGATTCTATTTTACCCAGAAAGAATAGCTATCATAAAAAAATCAATTGATAATAAATACTGGCAAAGCTGTGTGTGGGAAAAGGAACACTTTTCCACTGTCCATAGGAGTGTAGATTTATGTAACCATTATTGAAATCAGTGTGTAAATTCCTTTTGAAAACTAGGAGTGGAGGTGTCATTTCACCTAGCTCTTCCCCTTCTAAATGTCTTCCCAGAAGAATCAACATCCTGCCGCAGCAATATTCATGCACCCATGTCTATATTGGCACAATTTGTATGTGATGGAGTTGTGGGGAAAAAGTAATACTTTCACACTGTTTGTGAGAGTGTACACTGGTACAACCATTGGTGGAAATCAGTGTGTTAATTCCTTTAAAACTAGTGTCAGAGGTCCCATTCAATCTGGCTATTCACCTCCTCCTGGGTTTCTTCCCAGAAGAATTAATAACATCATACCATAGCAATATACATGTACCCATGTTTATAGAAGCACAATTATAATAGCTAAATCTTGGAAACCACACAAATGCCCATCAACCAAGAAATATTTGTTGCTAGCAAGATAGCTCAGCAGACTAAACACCTGCTTTGGCAAGCGCAGGGACCAAGGTTTGAACCCTGGTCCATCATGCTAGGCCAGCCCTGCCACTGGGGAGGACTGAGCCAGCAAGGAGTCTGGGGATGGTGGCACATGCCTGTAATCCCAGTGATGCGGAGTCTGAAAACAGGAGGATCACAAGTGAGTCAAAGCTGTGTAGTAAGACCCTGTACCAAATACATGAATAGAAAAAAAATGATGTTAGAAAGAGTTGACTTTTTGTACAATGTAGTACTACTGAGCCATAAAAAAAGAGAAACTTAAGACTCACAGGTAAATTGATGCAAGTTAAGACCATATTGATAAGACACATGTGTAAATATTGTATTGTCTCATTCATGTGAGAAATTGAATGAGTAAATAAAAACAAATTATACAATAGATATTGTGAATTGGGAAAAAACTGTTCAAAAGAAAATACAAGCTATGATTGGTAAAAGGGGAAAACAAATAAGAAAAAAGAAAAATTATATTTATATAGAAGTTAGTTAAGATAGTTATACAGCTAGTTCCTTGAAACGAAAGGTTTGTGCTAATATTGTATGGACAAGATATCATGCCTATATTTTAATATTGTATTTTGGTGTGTGTGCCAGAAATCAAACAGAGGACCTTGCCTTACCAAGTAGATGCTATAACACTGAGTTAGATGCTCGGCTCTACATCTTGTACTCTGAAAAACTACTATGAACACAACCATATGCAATGAATTAATTATTGTACCTTTCTTACTAAATTATTTTAAAAATCTATTTTATTGTTATTTTATTTTTCTCTTTAAAATAAAAATTAAATAATTATGTAAAACCCATATGTGAGGTGCAATTTCTACTTACATAGCATAGTAGTGTATATGATGTCCTTTATTCTGTACAATATTATGGTACAGAAAATGTTGTTATTATCCCTTCTTAAAGAGAAGGCATATAAAGCACAAAATAGTAAACTAGTATATTCACGATGATGAACCCGGAAAACAACAAACTAGGACTTGAAGCAGATGTTAAGTTTGCTGCTCATTCTCCCATGTATTTGCTATTTTTTAACAATTTTAAAAATCATTCACTGAAGAAGCTTCATATTCCTCTGTCCATGCCTTTATGTTACTCAAGTGAAATTTTAGCTTTTCGTTTTTTAAAATTTTCTTTTATTGAAGAACAAAAAGCAATGAGACAGTTTCAAATAAAATTATTAGGACAAATTCAATCACGAATACATTGCGTATTGTTTTTGTAGTGGTTTTCTTTTTCTACAAGGTGCATACATGATATTCTATTTACAAACAGGGCAGATGATGCTAATCAATGATTCAAGATGTGATTTTTTTTTTTTTTTTGGCAGAATCGGGGATTGAACTCAGGCCCTTATGCTTGTCAGGCAAGTGCTTATTCTACTGAGCCATCACCCCAGCACCTAATCAATGAATTAAGAGACTGTAGCTGTATACCTACCTTTTTTTCAAAGCTGAATTATAGTACAGTTTCAATATTAAAATTTTCTACCTTGTTTTCTTTCTAGTGGTTATCCATAGTACAAGAAGCAGACAGAATATCCTCTTCAAATAATATTAGTGCAAATCTTTCTTCTCATAGAATTACACAAAAGTACTGCATATTTATCCTAACTGTATTGTTTATACAAACACAAAATGGTTCTTCCTTTGTATCCCCCTTTTTTTGTTTAGTCCTGTCAATGATGAGCATTCTATTGTCATTCAATTATTATAGGTGCTTGAATTCAGTGAAAAAATCCAACACAGTCCAGCAGTCTACAATAATAGTGGGTTATCCAAAGAAGTTGTGGACTAGAGCCATTTACAGCTCAGCTTATTATTATGACCTTATTTTATATACCTCGTTTTTATACTTTTCTACTGAATGGTTAAGACCGAGATAAGGCAAGACCTATATAACAAAAAAATGTAGCTTTTGTACCTGATGAGGTCAGTCAAGTCCCCTCAGGGTTTATCCTGTAACCCTGTACCTCACTTTGTCGATCCTTTGTCAGTGTCAGCCATGTGGATGAGTCATGGCCATTGCTTGACCAATTTCTTCTCTGTGAAAGCCTGAGAGAAAGTTTTTTTCTCCTTGTAACTCTCCTTAGGCACATTATAGATTGCCAATCACATTCCTCTGTGGCTCCATAATATGCTTGATCAGAAAATTTAGGGCACAACTGAGTTCCAGGACGTTACAGTACAGGATCTCCTATGTCCTGAGTCTTCAATGACCCTGAAAGGCTAGGGCCAAAATGTTGTCTGACCTTGCAACCCTTACATTTCTCCAATTTTTTATCTGTGAACTTAGTTTGTTAATCATCCAGAAGAGAAGCTGATTATTACCCTGCAACATATGCATTTCATTTTACCCTAACTATCTGACTAAATTCTTTTTAGTTGTTTTGCCTTTCTATTTGTATTTTTCTTTTCATTTCTTACACTAGGGAAACTGTATGATATTTGCACATGTGTGTCTGGCTTATTTCACTTATGAGTGTATGTTCAAGTGGCATCCATTTCAATATAAATGCTTCAAGTTTATCATTCTTTATAGCTGAGTAATATTCCGTTGTATAAAAATAACAAATATTTGTCAACCTATCATCATATGACGGGCATCTTGGTTGTTTCTAAGATTTTGCTATCATAGATTGTGCTGCTATAAACATAGGTACACATATGTCACTATGATGTTTTCAGTTCCTCTGAGAAAATTCCCCATAGGGGGGATAGCTGGCTTGAATGGGATTTCCAGGTCAGTGTGGAGTCTCCACACTGATCTCCACAATGGTTTCTCCAGTCTACATTCCCACCAGCAGTGCAGAAGTGTTCCCTTTTCCCCACAGCATCTCTGAAATTTGTTGTTGGTTGATTTTTTTATGATAGCCATTCTTTCTGGAGTGAGATGGTATCTCAGTGTTGTTTTAACTTGCATTTCACAGATGGCTACTGATGTGGAACATTTTTTCATATATTTATTCACTTCTTTAATTTCGTCCTCTGAGAAGTGTGTTTTCATCCTGGATGCCCATTTCTGGATTGGGTCTTTTTTTTGCAAATCAAAATAACAGGACAGATTCAATAATTAATACAT
Source organism: Ctenomys sociabilis (assembly GCA_004027165.1). Classification (NCBI taxonomy): domain Eukaryota; kingdom Metazoa; phylum Chordata; class Mammalia; order Rodentia; family Ctenomyidae; genus Ctenomys; species Ctenomys sociabilis. Next base: position 23,339 of record PVKA01032726.1, read on the forward strand.
TGCAAATTGTTTTCATAAAAGGTGCATACATGACATTCTACTTACAGACACTATTAGAGCAGATGTCTCTAATCAATGAATTAAGATAATGTAGCTGTATACTTAACTTATTGTATAAAGCTGAATTATAGCACAATCTCAATAATTAATATTTTCTACATTGTTATCTTTGAAATTTTAGCTTAAAGGGTTCTTGTACATAGTTTCCTTAAACATAAATACTTCATTTAAAAAGAAGATTCTATAAATTATCCATGAACAAAGATAAGGGCTTTAATCTGCAGTAGCTACACAATTTGTGCTTTTTAATAGTCTCAAAATCAGAGAAGTTGGCTTTTTAGGCTGACACTTTCACATCACTCATTTTTTTTGTATTTGAGGGAAGTAGTGTTCAGGGCCTCACTACTACCCTGCCACATCTCAAGTAGGTGCTTTAATCTGCTGAGCAATCTAGATCAGACTTGTAGTGATCAGCCTGCTACAGCCTCCCAAGAGCTGGGATTATAGGCATGCACCACCACGCCCAGTCTCTCACATCACTCATGAATGGACTTGTTTGGTTCTACTCAAAGAAAAAGCTGAAGATCATATGTATCTGATTATATATCTTACTTGATTTATACTACTATAACAAAACACCTTAGGCCATGTAAGATTTAAACAATAGAAATCTATTATTCACAAGTAACAGTATCTAAGCCTAAGGTATTAGTAAATGTAGTGTGTAATAAGAACTTCCTTGTTTCTTCAAAAATAGTGCCTTATTTTACTATTTTTTCTTTCAAAGAGAATAAAAATTCTTTAAATTAAAGATGATACAGAATTTTAAAACAAGGTGATAAGAAATCAACAATGGTTATTATATTGCATATTGTTATATTTAAAGCAGTTGTAATGGCATATTCTTATACTGTTTTTCCACATACTGCCTAGTGAAAGGTATAAACAATCTTCCTCATACCTCATTAATAACCACAATGATACCATTTATGAGGGCTCCAACCTCAAAAATCAATCATTTCCCCAAATGCCTACCACTTAATAGCACTGTACTTGGAGTTATGTTTTAACATATAATTAGGGGATACATACAGGCTATACTGTAAAATGTAAGAATTTTCTTACTAATAAGACAAAAAGTCTTACATTCAAAGAAAAAATGTGGGCCCATTAATAGATGTTAAGTGGCAATTCAGAAATCTTAATTTTTTCAACTAGTTTCTACTTATGTGAGTGTTTTTATTTGTTAAAGAGTGCAAAATAGTATTAAAACAGAAAAATTATAAGTGATATATATCTTTTTTAAAGGATAAACTAAAAGGTTAGCTTCCTCATCCTTAAATCTGCCTCAAACAGATTGTACTTCTAAATCCTTTTGTACCATTAACAAATTTCCTGGATTCTAATAAAAGGTTAAAAGATTTTAAAAAGCAAGTTATGTCTTTCAAAATCCATCAGAAAACACATTTGAAAGATAATATATATGCACATTAAAAAGTAAAGTACATTTTTTCATAATTCCATTATATGCTATCAACCCACTGAAGTTGTCCAGATATAAAATAAAAATTAGGACATTATATCAGAATTGAAGTATGTAGCTCCTGACAATACAAAATGATTATAGCCTACAGACCTATTTGCAAATTAGCTTTGTCCATATATGAAGACATAGTCATTTCCAAGAACAGTGCTTTA